>OY856186.1:103772234-103861985 GCA_963693315.1 Diogma glabrata | reverse complement strand
TGGAATACTTTTTTGCAATTAACTACAGATATAAGGCATATCATATTACTTGACAATGTCATGGCCGACACATTATCGGGAATGGAAAGTAATAAATCAGCAGCGATTGACAAAACCCGTTTCACATTGGAACAACTTTTTAATGCCCAAACAACCGATAACAAACTGAATGAACTGCAACATAAGATAACCGCGAATTTTAAATGTTTACTGTTTGACATACCTGCTACAAGTTTAAAATTGTGATGCTTTCAAGGGCTAAAAGTCAACCTTATGATTCAAGTCGACCTTTCGACCTTTTGACCCTACAATTCGATTCGATCATGTTCACATGGATATAGTCGGTCCTCTACCCCCGTCTGAAAGTTTCATGTACCTGTTAGCTATCGATAGACAGATCCACAAAGATAAGACGACCCTCTAAAAGATGCGCACACAACAACAATAGCCAAAACATTAATCTCAGAATGCGTTTCTAGATTTGGGGTCCCGATTATTAAACATCAGAACTGTGGCGCTAAAAGCAGAACGTCTGGTCACCTTATTCTAACAATGCTTTAAAACGTTATAAAAATTGTATTTGAGTAATTGACTCCAATGTTAATTTAGCAGTCTTTAGCACTTTAGCAGCATAAAGCTGTTTGTGCAAGTTCCACCAGCTGCCATTACAAGCAAAATTTTATATTTGTTCCTACCTCCATCATCGTCTCTGCTTTTTATTTATTGTCTCCTTTCGTTTCTTTTCAATTTCATTCTTGAAATTTATATCACAAATTTAGGATATTCTATTAAAGATTTTACAAATGTTATCCATTTGTCTTTTATCACCCTCAAGCAAAATGAATTGCTTTTCATCTTTCGAAAATGACAGACGGGAATCTCCTTCTTTGTGTTTTTTTTATCTTGTTCGAGTGTTATTCGTTTTGCTTTTATTATATCAGTTTATCTTAATTGTTTGGTCACTTTTAATGAATGGTTATCGATGGATATATATTGACTACAATGGCAGAATAAATGTTTTGTTAATGTGAAAATTAAAAACGTAATGTGAAATAATTATTGTAATCGTTTTTGTCTTACTGAGAATTGAGAAATCATTCAACTTCTTGGTTTTTGATAGAATTTTTTGTATTAGATGTTATCCTTTTTTAATCGTCTTAAAAAAAAGGATGTTTCACAAATACTTTTACCGATTTTTAAAAAAAAGTTCATTCTATTTGGCTGGTTTGAATTATATTCTATTTAAGGACCCAAGTCGAAATTTAACTACTCCTTAAAACCTACAGATTCTACTATTTAGAATTTAGAGTATTTAAGTATCACTTATTTTCAATACAAAAACAACAGTTATGTAGCTCCTGCAAAAGCGACTTACCGGAAAAAATCCATTTTAAGTTGTTAAATAAGCTTTAAAAATAATTTTCTTTCGGTCTTTTCTGTAATAATAAAAAACGAAGAGAAACGAAATGTGTTTAATCATAATAATAATAAACAAAAGGAAAGAAAGAATAAGAAATAAGAATAGAAAAATCAAAAGTATTTTTATATATTCTAACATGGCTGGTTTTATTTAACATTTTCGGAAATAATTTACATGCGTTCAATTGAATTAAATAATTTTAATTAATTTTTTACACATAAAATTATGTACGATAGAAATCTTTTGGTGAATCTAATAAAAACAATCTCGTGAAACAAACAGACTCTTTCAATGATTAATTTGTGTGATTCGTAAGTTTTTGAAGATTCTAATTAGATGTTAAATAGTATGTTTTTAGATTTTGTAGGAGTTAATAAGTTTATCGAGAATAAAAGATTTTATTTACTTGCAATAAAGGATGAAAAGAACTAAAATAGGTTCATTAGAGAATGTCTACAACTTAAATCGTAGCTAAAGTTCGACTCGGGGAGATGCAGAGGGCCCATATTTTCTATGACGTATAAAATTTAATTTTTTTCAGAAAAATAAAAAAGCTGCTTTTTTAAATAAAAGACAGTCTAAATAAATTACATACTTACATAATAAAAAAGTGACAAACAAAATCGTAGTAGAATGATTTTCGAACCAACGGTTTATATATTTAAGTTTTTACTTTTATTTCCTCCTTAACTAAAAATAACATATTTTTACAAAACGTGATTTAAATATCAAAGTTTAGCCACGGTTCACATTATTTTTATTCATTTGTTGAAGAATTTCACATGCAATATAAAAAGTCCTTTTTCGTAAGAATTTTATGGTCCATGCTGTGCATTTACTGAAATAAGAAAGTAAAACCATGAGAAATATTACAGAAATATGTTAACTTCTTAAGGAGAAAAGAAATAAAACCAAAAATGTGTCAAGAATAAAAATTAGACTTTTTCATGTCTTCCTTATAGTGTTTTGAAAGAATGAAAAAGGACGTAACATTAAAAGCTGATGGAATAAACGAATAAGAAAAAATTCGTATAAGAGAAAGTCAACAAACTTTGACTTTTGACTATAATATTTAAATAAATCTTGTTTGTTTGAGTTTGTAATTTTTTTTGTAGATTCCTTTCGGTAATTTGGGGGAAATTCAATGAAAAGAAAAGCAGTTCTCCGTTGAGAAGTTGGTTATAAAAGAGTAATAAATGATAAGGATTGATTGCTGTTTGTCTTTTTTTTTTGTAATTTAAAATTTGAGTGTTTTTCGACAGATTTATTATGGTAATTTATTCGTTTTAATAATTTATTTGCAATTAAAGGCAAAAAATAGTTTCAAGGAAACGTTAGTAAATTCAACACGCTAAAGGGCTTTATTATCACATCCATTTGTTTCAGTGCCTCGTCGCCATGGAGGTTTCGTCGCTACATAATCGATAATTTAAGTTTTAAAAATTTTTTAGTTTTCTTTAAATTCAGAGTTAAATAATATTTTCTGTATAAATCGCCAAAAAAAAATCGAAACTATTAGTGAAACTATTTCAAATGAAATACATTTTCTTTGTAAGAGAAATTTATTATTTTATTTAATCTAATGGAATTTTCTAAAATGTAATGACATCGTTGAGCTCGACCAATCACATTTCAATTTCACTGATAGTTTCCCTAAGACAATCATCAGAAGGTTATCATTTATAAATACTTACTAATGGAAATATAAATTGATAAATTTCTTAAAATTTTCAGCTAAAAGATAATTGGTTGATTATTAAGTTAAATTGGCAAAAAATTATTATTAAGAAAAAAAATTCACATTTCGGATGTTGACCGGTGAACATCGTTTTCTTTTTTGTGAATTTTAGTAAATTAAATTGCAATATTTGTTTTTGGATAAATAATAGAAATTAAGCTATAGCATTTGAGTTCTCTAAAAGTTGTTGTGATGACGATCTCGCATCTAAGTTGGACAGTTCATATCAGTAAATAGAATAATAACGGCATTGCCATAACATAGAAGTTATAAACTGATATAGTTTTTAGTGATTGAAACAGACAATAATCTAACTTAAACTTCAATCAGTTAAATTTTTAGGGATAGACGAAAATTTTTTCACAAAAATTCTTTTTTTATGAAAACGGAACAAACTGAGTTTGAACGGGACAAACTAGTTGTATGGGCTAATGTCAAAACACGGGTCATTCAACTATAAAACTGGTCTATCCTTCAAAACGGGACGGTTTGTATACCTGGATAGCTCCTTTCTAGTTATTTAAATATTGAATAAAAATCAAAAAAATCCAATTAACACACAACGAACAAAAAAATATATTTGTTAAGAACAAAAACTTGTTCTTAAATATTTTTTGGCATGTTGGACATGTTTGGCTTTAGCACATGAAACGATTGGACTTTTATTAAAAAAATGCAGAAACCCAAAAATGCGGAAATCTCTTATTTATTACAGAAAAAGTTATATCGAAAATAAATTAAATATTAAATACGATTTAATGTTTTGAATTTCTGTAAAGAACAAATCCTTAAAGCTGCCTATATAATAGATTGTCATTTCAGCCATATTTTGTCAGTACTGAAGTGCATCAAACTATGCAGTTATCTTAGTTAACAAAACAACAGTATTACATGCATAGGTTAATAAATGACCTATAGATAAACAACATTTGCAGGGATTGAAAAACTTCTCACACTGGCGTAGGAAGCCCGATTTTTGCATAGCAGATTTAGCGAGAGCCACAAGTTTGTTCAATTACATGTCATTATTGATAACAACTCCAAGAAGTTTAACTGAGTGGACAATTTCAATCAAGATCTGAACCCAAGAGGAGCAACTTAAAATTTTCCTTTTCTTTTAATAATTCAAATACTGTGCACTGCAAAATTGAAAAAAAAATTGCAATGTTTCTAAAATCAAATGCCTTTTCAAATTTTAATAATAATGAAATCTGCAACAGATGAAATGCCTAAAATTGTATGCTTTGATGATCTTTGGTGTTCCTTATATCTATAACGTAATTTTCTTTTTGTTTGTCCAATATATTTATTGCTACAATTTTTATATTTAATTTCATACACATTGGATTTGTTAAACTGTTCAATTTTATTTTTATGTTTGTTTGTTCATAATTAAATTTTGTTAGAGTTTTTAAGAGCTAATTTACTATTATGTTTATTGCATATTTTGTGAATTTTATTAGTTGTTTCAGGTACCTATTCGAATTTCAAGTATTGCAGGAAATATTATACAGGACATCCAATTGCGATATAATGAATAGACGTTTTGAATTCATTATTACCCTTAATACTTGGAATATTATGTATATGTTCCTACTTTATGATTTGTTAAACTGATTTATTCTAATTGTACTAACCAGTATGACTGTAACTAACAAAAGTTATACGGTATCATGATGCGAATTTTAATACAAAATAATCAATCCTAAAACTCCATCACATTTAAATAACCATAAAAAAACTGTATACACGTATCTAACGCATTGCAAATTGATTTTCACGCTCTGTCAGATCAAATTTTTATTTTATGTATTCCGCCTTACATTCAATCATAATTCACTTTAGAGTTATTATCATTTTAATAATCTTGAATCTAATATAATTTGAAAATGAATTAAAATTATATTTCAATTCAACAATGAATTTCGAATTTTATTTCCGAAATAGTTTAAACAAAACTTCAGAATTCACAACAAAAGTTTTGTTTTTTTCCGTTAAAATTACAATAAAGTTATAAAACTTTTTTTTTGTTCCCATAAAGTAAAACTAATTATTAATTATCTGTGGAATTAATTTGATTTTTTTTTTACAAATTCAAAAGTAAATTGTAAAATTCAAACACAAAAAAAATTATTTATAGTTATAGTTATATGTTTAGATTTAAAATTCTATTTGGTTGAGTTATTTTTTTGGACGAAAATGAAATTTATTAGGAAATTAACTCATTAAGTTGTGATGATAATGTATGTATGCTTTAGGTGGGGTCTTTAATTGGGTTTGAAACATAAAAGCTAATGGCGTCATTTATAATAAATAATCTTTTAAAATAATTTATGTTTTTCTACTTTTATGTTCAGTGTAATTAATTTGAAGTTTTGTTTTCATATATCCAATGTATATTACAACTATTTATTTGTTATTGCAACACAAACATATTAGTAACGGTTGGTAGCAGCAATTTGTTAACACAAGGAACTCTTAATTTCAACAAAAAGTTGTTAGACTATAGCTCAAAATCCTTTCAGACTTTTGGATCAAATAACTGTATTGCAGTAGATAAAAACCACAGAGTACTTTGCAGTATCTCTGTAGAATGTTTTATAGCGAATAAGTATGTAGACTAGTTCGATTACAAGTACTTTCTCATCCATTGGGTATGACGACCTTTATTAGGGTGTTTCAGGCTAATATCTCTCAGTTTTCTAGAGATTCGTCCCCTTGTAACGATCGACTCTATTTCAATTCCTGCTCTATATTAAGAATCAAAACCATTTAAAAAACAACTCCAGAAAAACAACTAATTAAAATTCAGTTTTTACTCTATATTTAAATAAAAAGAAAAACATTCGTAAATCAATGTACATATTATTTTATTTTTGAACTGCAATAATAATGGAAATTTGGTCATACAAATATAATATCAAGGAGAGATTATGAAACTTTTATAAAAGTATAAAACGTACATAAGTTTGCAGTAGTTCAGAATTTATTAAATCTGAAGTTGTAGCCATTGATTTTCGTGTTGTGTTTTTTGATTTTTTGCAATATAAAAAGAAATGGCGCGATAAAAGATGTTGTTTTACTGATTACGTTTTTTTCCTGTTTCTGTTCAATCTGTAATGTGAGATGAAGATTTTTTTTTTTATTTAACATATTCAAAGTGTATACAATCAACAATGTAACTATACACTAAATTAGTTAATATGCAAAGACAACATGTCAGTCTGCATACATTTAAGTAAATGGTATAATATTAGTTTGATCAAATAAAGATTATTTTCTGTAAAGGTTCTGAATAACTATTGGACGTTGAAGTTGTATCAAGTTTTGGAAAGGTTTCTCGATCGTGTGTTGGACTTTATTTAGCCAGACAATACTTCGTCGCTTTAATAATGAAACAACGTATTCGCAAAAGTGTAGTTTCGAGATAATTGGGTTTAAAGATTTTTCGATTTTCTGATTTTCGTTTTCTCGGCAGCACTATTGAATGAATAAAGATATTGGAAAAAAAAATTTCTACCAATTAATCTTGACTAATTTACCCACAGCATATTAAAATTTCACATTGGTACCTGCTGGATTTTTTACCTAAAAAGAGGTGAAAAGTCAATCAGGTACCTTATACGTTATTTCATATTTCATATACGTTATTTCATTTTGCATGGAAGTACGATTAAGCCTAAAACTAATTATTATTAAACTAACGCATAATATTCTTACAATTTTTTATTTATATGAACCGGCATATCATGCAGTAATGAATGATGCTTATACAATATTTTAGATTTACCATTTGGTGTGGCAATCGTAATGTATGTAAAGTATACGACACTGATTTTACCCAAGTTATTATTCTGTAGGAATTGAAATATCGTACATGCATTTAAGCTGTTTCAATATTTAACCAAATTCAAATTTGCATGTACGTTAATTAACAATATATTAATTTTCACCCCCAGTTATAAAAAAATTGGAAAATGTTAAAATACCACTTTATAGACATCCTTATGGGGAATGCAGCGCACCCATTATATAATAACAACGTATATATGGCATACATTATTTCATTATTAAAGCGACGACTTATGAAACAAATTCACTTGAAACACAGTAATTTTAACACAGTTACTTATAGTTTATAAATATATTTATAAATATATAAAAATCCACAATGTCCACTTTAATTTGTAACTAATTTGTAAAAATTTAATTTGTGTTTAATTAAATGCAACTGATTGCTAGTGATTAATTAAACTGAATGAAATTAGTAATAATTAATATTTATTTTATACTAGATACTAGATATAGCATTTTTTATAACAGAATTTTAATGTTGGTGAATGTGTGTGTGTGTGTTAATTGTTATTGTTGGTGTGTGTCCTAGTAGTTGTAGTAACTGCTCCAGGTGATCGATACCTTTTGAAAGGAAACAGAGGTAGAAAATTCTCGCTAAAAAAATATCGAGCAATGTATTAGATGCAAGGCAAGATACAATGTACCCAACGAGCAATTTAACTTCTTTTGAAAACATTTTTCAGTTTTACCGAACTTAGTTTTCCTTCCCACAAAGTTTCAGTAAATCTATTAAATGGTTTCGATAAGGGCAATTTGGAGAAATTTCTCCGCCTTTAACAAAGCTATGATTTGTATAAAACTTTAGAAATGACTTCGGTAGCGTCTTATGTAAGCGGCTATGCAAGTTGTATAGAAGTTCAATTTATAATAATAGACCGTTTTTAAGCATGCTTCAGAAATCTTATAGAAGCTTTTGTAAAATAAGGCAAAAATATCACAATAGTTTAAGTATTTCTATTTTCATTATTGTTATTATATACAGTGTTTTAATTAGAGTTTTTTCTTACGGTCGCATCAATATTCGAGCTGGTATCCCTCGATCGTTTGTCCTTCACGCTATCCAATCGGCTAATTTGAAGGTTGAGAAGAAACTAAATATGTTAGATATTAGTTACAATAACAATGGCGTTTATAAAACTTCTATAAGATTTACATAACATTTAGATGTTAAAAAATAGTATATAATTCAGGGGCTTACTTTTTATATAAAAAGGTATGTGACATATAACTTAAATAGATTTTTTTAACGATGAACGCATAATCTGAGATTTACTTTACAGAAAATGTTGTATCTTTTTTATAGACATTTAAAATTAATATTGGCAAATCTTTTTCTTATTTGTTCTATTGGTTAAAAAGTTGTATATGAATTACATGAATGTGTTATATGTGTTATTTGAATTACAATAGGTGTCACAACAACATGCCTATTAAGGTAAAGGGCTATTATAAATTCAACTGTAATCATTAGTCTTTCAGAAAATGCAAATTATTATTTCGCTTTACACTTAATATATTCAACAAATGATTGTCATTATATTAGTATCACGGCATCTATTTGCTGCACATTATTTTAATAGAGTAACTAAATTGTGGAGTCCTTATTTTTTCCTGACGAGTTTGCCCCCAGATATGTAAAGAAAATTCATAAATCATAAAATTTAGCCAAATTATCTTTAAATCTTCTCCATTCTACCACACAATGCTTCTTATTCTAGTTGAAATGATTGTTTGGATTATTTCAAAACTCTAAATAAATAATTCATCAAAAAGAACGTCGTTTACACAATACTATTCTAACAAAAACGAAATAGGCGTCACAAATAAGCTGCAAATAAGATAGTAGAAATAAAAGAAGCAAACGTTTCTATCAGTTGCAACGATTTGACTTTTTATCAAAACAAACGGGCATCCTGACCAGCGAAATATTTTATTTTTGAAAACAAAAAAGATTGTAACAGAAATGGTCTTATCGTGCTTGGTTCTATTGGTAGTATTTTTCTACAAATAAAACGCCAAGCTCTAGATCATAAATCCCTTCATATTTTAAAAAAATGTGTTGGTCCCTTTTGGGGCTCTCCTCATTTTATTTTTCCTAATGAGTTATCCCGAACACATTATTGATTATTAATTTCAATATAGTGTTCGGGATAGCTGATTAGGAAAAATATAATGAGGAGGGTCCCGAAATAAAAATAAAGGGATTTATGATCTAAAGCTTGGCGTTTTATTAGTAGAACAATACTGCCAATACTGCCAATCGAATAGATCAGATTCAATGTATGTACATTGTATACATTGAACACCAAAATTTATATACTTGTCTATATACCGAATACACAAAAAAAGAAATAATTTAGGAAAATAAATCAACAAATATTATATAAATTAAATCAAAAAGCTCCACATTTCTGTGTTTTGTGTTTCCAACACTAATACTGTGGAACAATGTTGATTTTAGGCTTACGCCATGTCACTTCCAAAAATTAACAATCAAAAAGTCTGCTATGTGCTCCATTTATGCTTTATAGAATGCAATATGCAAAATGATGCAACGCAATATTTTAAATTATAACACACCAAAAGATGAACATGGTCGAAAATTAATACAGCATGACGATCATACATACAGCAATCCATTATATTAAATCACTCCATAACACATGAACTTAAAAATCTTCCATTGATATGCTCCAAAATAACAATTTGTATAAATATGTCACATTCACATGTTGACAATAAGTTTGTAATGGAAGAACTTTGAAGTTTTCAATTTACCTTTTTGAATATAATTTCTTACATCCAATTAATTACCATCTTTACATTTTTATTCAGCTACCATCTATCTAATTTTGTTCCAACATTTGTATGTTAAAACAACGGTTATGCTTTCTTCGAAGCTGTTATCTAAAAGAAACTCGCCTATATACGAAAAAGTACAAAAATATTATTTTTTAGGGAAAAGTGCAGTTAGCGTGGTTTACATACGCTATGTTATATCCTTTCTATTATTAACAATGGGATTAATTTTTTTACGGAGTATTCAGTAAATCTGTTGTAAATACCAGAGCTTTATTTAAAAATTAAAATTAAAAAAAAAAAAAGTTTAAAGAAAAAAAAATTTTTTGCCACGCTAACCGCACTTTAGCCATTTATTTTTTAGCAAGTTCATAAGTTAAAACATTGTAAATAAAAAAACTTGTGGCACAATACTCTTTACACAGTACAATATTCTGATAACTTCACTTTTTGATCAATTTTACAATAGTAATTATTATTTAATATGAATTGACATAATCTCTCGATAAAACATCTGAACGAAATAGTTAGGTTCTACATCTTTTGTTTCTTTATTATCCCTTTCATCGCTCACAAATTAACAATTTCCCCATATCGTCTTTATATGAAATGCCAATATCATCTCACCAAAGTTCTCCACAACTAAATAAATTTGAACAGCTGTATTACACCTACACGTAAAACTACGACTAAGACTTACAAACAAAAATGTTCATAATTTATGTAGAAAAAAACTTGTATTGCTATTGTGACGCATCAAAACAATTAACTAAGAAAAAATGTTAAAACATTATTGACATGCATAAATGCTTTTACGTTTGTTTTAATTTAAATGCCGGAATCGAAATAAATTAGCAAATTAATAAAGTCCGTTGTTACACAGTTTAACATATTTCATTTTCGCAAAACAGTTCCGGTAAAACTTTTAAATAGGGTTTGCAAATTTACCGACTTTTTCAATTACCGGTAATGTGGGAAAAACAAATCATAAAACGGTTAACCGGTAATTTGCCGAAATAATAAATTTTGATCTAAAGATATAGCTATTTTAAAATAC
Source organism: Diogma glabrata (assembly GCA_963693315.1). Taxonomy (NCBI): domain Eukaryota; kingdom Metazoa; phylum Arthropoda; class Insecta; order Diptera; family Cylindrotomidae; genus Diogma; species Diogma glabrata. The sequence goes on along the minus strand of OY856186.1, from coordinate 103,851,116 downwards.
TAGTTTAACCAAACTATTACTTCGGTCTGAAAGACCTAAGTATTACATTCATGAGCTCAAAGTTAAATTCTTACCCCTACTTTTTTTAGCATTTCTCGACGTTTAAGGACCTACTGATTCTAAAAAAGCAAAAAAAAAATGTATGTCTGTCTGTCGGCCGGCCGGCCGTCACAACCTACGAAATCTAGAAAACCGCTGAACGGATTTGAAAATTTTTTTTCTAAAAATAGATTTACTCAATGGAAAGAGCTGAAAGGACGATGTGTTCGATAACTGTACAGCGCTGCCGAAAGGAGCACTATAGTGCCTTTCGGGCACTTTAATAAAAAGCAGGGCACTTTGTAATTCAAAGGCACTAAGAGGCACCGGAAAAAATATTAATTAAAACACTAAAAACATAAGAATATAATTTTGTTAATGTTGGTTTTTTCTGTTACGGGTTTTTAGTATGGAAAATTTGTGGTGAATTTTTTCATCAACAAACGTCAAAAAAATTATATTCAATTAGCTTACAGCTAATTTGTTCCATAGGCGTTTATATCTCAACCATTCTAGGGGTGTTTGTGGCTGTTAACATCTGTTTTACTGTTTTTTCTAATATAATCTAAAAAAATAAAATATACATTAAAATTTAACTTAAACTTTCATAATATTAACTATTATGAAAGTTTAAGTTAAATTTTAAAATACATTTTATTTTTTACAATAATATGTTCAAAATACAAGCGCTGATAACGACGACTTAGTAAAAAAGCGTGACCTTTACAAAAGTTGGCACACACTGAAAATACTCCTTCCACATCCAAAGATATTGGTTTAATTGTAAATATTGCATCAAAAATCCTCTGTAAATTTTCTGCCTGGGAATGGAGAGATAGAAATCAGAGAGAATACAGAAAATTTAACCTTTCCGAGCAGAAATTAGTTAGGGAAAACCTGAATACAGTCAGGGCGTGATCAGGGCCTGGTCAGTGATACAAGGGCAATCCCCATTAGGGCAAGCTCATGTGGGCCTGTTCAGGGCCTGATTTAGAATAGCCTTTTAGGGTTAACCTTATTTGAATATATCCGGCCCGGATCAGGTTTCTTGTATTTGACCCCTAGCTGAAATTTCAATTGGTTAAAATTCACTAGAGTATTATCCATTTTAGAAATATATAGCTAAAATCGTTTCATGCATATTTTAGTTATAGCTTCTCGGCTGAAAGACTATAATAATGACTATTATTAAGGTGGTATGTATGTTTTAATTTTTTCCATTGTAATTTTTTTATTTTAATTTGATTAATTTATGTATATAATAAATAACTATATATCAGAATCCGGTCCGGATATCCCAATTAGGGCCTGATCCGATTATCCCAATCAGGGTCTGATCCGGTAATCCCAATCAGGACCTGATAGGGCAAACGCGTTACACCCATGATCAGGGCCCAATCAGGCTGCCCTAACAATGCCTGATCCGGGTTAGGGCAAACCTGATCAGGGCCTTACTTGAGCCCTGACAAATTTCTGCTCGGGTTTTATCACTTGAAATTGTCTTGTCCAGGGGAGTCTTGGTGATTCCTTTTTCTGAAGCAATACATTCAATTCTTCTTGTACAGCTAAAATTCACTTGTATGAATTATTGGTAGGTGTTTTAATAATTTCATCATCATTGATGTCAAAAACAGATGTCAACGCCAACGTGAATGCAAAAATTAGTGTAGCTCTGGATGGCGTGATCGTAGAGTTTTTATGGCAACTTAATAAATGATTAACCTCTGCTTTTCAAAGTTCATCAATTCGAATGTTCAAATTATCCATCTACTTCTTACTAATTTCATTATTCATTTAAAAGAATGAATTCTAATATTGTGTCAGTGCTCATCAGTGTTGAATCATCTCTGGTAAGAATATAAACTGTTCGTTTACAGGTATCACCGTTTCTAGTCAATCTTTTAACGCATCTACATTTTCGACCAAATCTAAGTCTGTCTTAAATAAAGTCTTGTCTTTATCAATTAAGCGTTGTTGAGATTCAGTTCCAGCGACTTTTTACATCAAGTTGAATTACACTTTCTCTGGCTCTTCTCACTTCCACATTTTATCTTTTAATATTGCCATTTATCAATTTATATGCCACGACTTTTGAGGTGATTCTTTAAGGTAGTCATATACTTGCCTGAGCACTTGATTTTTTTGTTACAAAGCTGACAATATATTTTCTCGGATACGAGCATTATCTGATTATTGTATATTTCTCACTTTAAGAGAGTTAGGATAGAGAACAAATATAAACCTGGGGGTCAATTCTATCTTGATGAGGTGACTCGGTCATATGACTTTTAAAAAAATCCGACTCGAAGAGTGTTATTCGAACTCAAAATTCTATGTTTTGCGATTCTAAGTCAAAAAGTGAGTGACTTCAATTCGATTTTCATAGAATGACTATTTATTTGACATGTAAAAAATTTTATTTCAGTCAGTTTTATGTAAATTTGTGTTTTTAATGATACATAATTGTAACGTTAATAAAAAAATGGACATTGTAATTAGGCGTCAAATCAGAGAAAATCACAGAAATTTTTTTCGGTAAGATAAAAATACATATAGTTCTCGATTTATACTGAACGTACGTTCTACGTTTTCATTTTAGAAATAAAATATGTACCCGAAATACGCAGGGAAATTATACTTTGCCATCCGATAACGAAATGGATGCATTCAATGGAAATGGATGACGAAGAGGATGATATTGCTCCACAATACAGACTATCAAGAACCGAATACAACAAATGCAGTAAATTTTCAAAAAGGGCCAAATTACTCTTCAATTTTAATGGTTATTTCAATATATTTTAAATGAATATTATAAATATAATAATTTCTATAATTCATTGATTAAATCTATAATCATTAATTAAAAAATTAAAAAAGTAACACAGGCTAAATGTTAAATATGATTTGGAAGTAAAAGCTAAATTATCTTTTTGAATTTGGCGCATTTCTTCCATTATTTCAATTTTGCGCCTTTTTTGTCAAAAAACCTTCTCTATAAGTAATCGTTCTCGCAGCTGCAAATTAATTTTGCATTAGACTTGGTCAAGATTTAAACCCTTCCTATTGCATTTATAAGGCAAGCTACGTCCTCCCATTGCTTTTGCTACCCTACCTTTTCCATCCTCTGCAGATGAAAATCGGTTTCGAGCCAACTCCAAATGTTCCTCTAAATATTCAACTAGGGCGACCTTTTGGCTATTTGTGGGCGCTTTAGCTAGTTTTTTTAGGCAGTCACAGTTTTTTATTTAATGACTTTTTTGACATTTCAAATGAGTTTGGAAAAAGTCATATGACCCAGACAGAATCGAGATTTATGACTTTATTTTCGAAATTTCGAAACTCAAGTCATATGACTTGAAGTTAGAATTGAAAGTAGTTAGTAATAAAGTTAGAATTGACCCCCTGAAGTGTTTTGTTCAATATAAAATTGCTTTGTTGAAACGCATTACCATGTTCAAATAAAATTTAATCGTTACGATGAACGCATGGAAAAGAATTTCGCGCTTGCAAATTTGTTTGCGAAACTTCAAATTTAAATTTAAAAACAACCTTTCAAAAACAGCTGTTTACTGTTTTTGATTTTTTTTATAAAAACAGCTGTTTTACTGTTAAGGGCTGAAAATCACATACAACAAAAACCCATACAAATTTTACAGCAACAGAATTTATTGCTATCAAATTTGTATGAAATTTTGTTTTTATTGTATGTGAATGCCCGGCTTAAGCAGCAACCAGAAAGTAGAAACCTTATAGTATCATGTAAGTAATAACAGCTGAATGCTGAAAATATCGAGGATATCTGTCTTTCTGAACGAAAATTTAAGTATATTTAATTGGGGTACCGAAAGGCACTCAACAAGAACCTTGGAAGCAAGGAAAATTATTGCATCGCGACAGCGCTGTAACTGTACCGGAAGTGTGTCATTCGTTAAGTTTGTCAAAACAAGGAAATTTGCATATTTTTTGCTTAAAATATGTTCATTTTAAGTGATTACGAGTAGGAACATTGAATTTGGAGAAATCTTGATAGTCGGGATTGGTATGTGAGACCAAAACCTAGATTATTGCATTATAAGTTTGTCGAAAAAACGTTGTCAAGTGTGTCAAAAGAAAGATTTTTATTTATTTTTTTACCCAATTTTTTGGAAAAAAATTAAATTATTTGGAGAAATCTTGATAGTCGGGATAGGTATGTGAGACCAAAATCTAGATTATTGCATTATAAGTTTGTCGAAAAAATGTTGTCAAGTGTGTCAAAAGAAAGATTTTTATTTATTTTTTTACCCAATTTTTTGGAAAAAAATTAAATTAAAATTTTGTTTGAAATGAAATTTTATTTTATTATTATTGAGAATTATGGCATTATAAGTTTGTCAAAAAAATAATATCAAGCGTGTCAAAAAATGATTTCGTTTATTTTTTAGCACATTTCTTGGAAAAAAATGTAGCTTTTTTTATGACGTAAATGTAATTGAAAAGGTTTTATAAGTTTGACAAAAAAATGTTGAAAAGTGTGTAAAAAAAATGTTCAAAAGAAAGATTTTTATTTTTATTTTTATCATTTTTTGGAAAAAATAAAATTACTTTTTTGTATGACATGAAATATATTGTATGACATGAAATTTAATTATTATTATAGAGGATTATGGTATTATAAGTTTGTCAAAAAAATGTTGTCAGGTGTGTCAAAAGAAAGATTTTTATTTATTTTTTACCCAATTTTTAAAAAAAAAATAAAATTAATTGTTTGTAAGACATGAAATTTTATTATTGTTATAGAGAATTATGTCATTGTAAGTTTGTCAAAAAAATAATGTTCAGTGTGTCAAAAAATGATTTCATTTATTTTTTTAGCCAATTTTTTGGAAAAAAATGTAGCTGTTTTTATGACGTAAATGTAATTGAACATGAATTTGGACATGGACATTTTTGAATTTGTTATAGTTTTTGAAATATTTTTGGAATTTTGAAAGAGATTGTATTTTTGATTTTGTAATAATTTTTGCAATATTTTTAGAATTTTGGAAGAAGTGTTAATTTTTGTTTTTGTTATAATTTTTGCAATATTTTTAGAATTTTGAAAAAAAATAGAGATCTCTTATATATAATTTTAAAATTTTGAAAAAAGTTTCAATTTTTGATTTTGAAAGAATTTTTGGAATATTTTTAGAATTTTGGAAAAATTTTAAATTTCTGATTTTATCATAATTTTGGAAAAAGTTTCAATTTTTGATATTGTTATAATATTTGCAATATTTTTAGAATTTTGGAAAAAGTTCAAATTTTCGAATTTTTAAGAATTTTTGGAATATTATTAAAATTTAGAAAAAGTTTAAATATTTGATTTTATGTAACTTTTGCAATATTTTTAGAATTTTGAGAAAAAATAGAGTTTTTGAATTTTACTCATATTTTTAAAATTTTGAAAAAAGTTTCAAATTTTGATTTTGTAAGAATTTTTGCAATATTTTTAGAATTTTGAAAAAATTTTATATTTTTGATTACATTATAATTTTTATAACTTTGGAAAAAGTTTCAATTTTTGATTTTGTTATAATTTATGCAATATTTTTAAAGTTTTTGAAAAAGTTTTAATCTTTGATTTTGTAATAATTTTTGAAATATTTTTAGAATTTTGTTTAAAAAAGTTTGAATTTTTGATTTTATTTAACTTTTACAATATTTTTGGAATTTTGAAAGAAATATGAATTTGTGATTTTGAAATATTTTCTCGAAACGCTAAATGGAGAGGTTTTGAGTAGTTTGCTGATTGTATAATTTTTTCACTAAATTATGTTAATTTATGATATGTTATAATTTTCCGACAACGTATTGATGTTTCGTGTTAGTTTTGTAATACATATCTAAGTAGAGATAAAAAATACATGTACTTTAACATAATGTTATGTTTGATATACATCGCTGCCCAAAAACCATGTCCCCATGAAAGTTTTTTGCCGAAAACTTTATTAAAATCCCTAACCCAGACCGAAGTCTTGATATCGCAGAGCTGTGAGATTTCAGCCCCTCCATATTTTATAAATAAATTGGGGTGTTATTATAAATTTGAGAAAACACATTTGAGGAACAAATTTTTAAAAAAATTTAAATCTTGAAATTTTTCAAGGTTTTGGTTATTAGAATATTGGCATAAGAAACACGTTCTCTAAATTGTTATCATACAAGTTCGACCTTGGTTTAGTGCAAATCAGACCAGCTGCTGCAAACTTATGCTCGAATTCGTCACTTGTGGTTCGTACGGTAACTAATTTTTTTAAAAGCTTTCTCTGAATATTTGCACGAATGTTTTGTTTTGGAAAAAAGTCAATTTAACTTTTAATAATATGTGTGAGTACCTTAGGTCGTTTTTCAGTACTGGTGTCCACAAAATGTTTATTCATTTTCTGTTCATTTGTCCCTTGCAGCTTTCCTTTTATTCGTAATTCTGAAAATGCGACGAAGTTTGTCGATCAATGGGAGTGCATATACTTTTGAATCTGAGCTTCCGGTTTCAGATTCATCGTTTAAAGCAAAACGTTCAATTCAATTCAACAATTTTTTTTATTAAGAGCTTTTGTTAATTTTAATTATTTCTGAGCAAAACTTGCATACTTTAATGGCATTGAAATCATGGAAATAGTGCAAAATATTTGAAAAAAATGTCCTTTCTTTGATACGTAACGGCAACTACTTTAAGTTGTTTACTTAGGAATGTTTTTTGTGCAGTAAGTTCATCTAACATAAGTGTTATTGTTATATCGGAAACATATAAATTTACTTCGTATAGATACTGTCTCTACAGCAACTTATATTCGGTGCAAGGACTTAAGATAATAAGTTAAACAATTTCAATGTCTAAAAAGTTTAAATATATTAAATGACGATTAAGTTTATCATAATTACACTTCCAACTTTACAAAATCTTTCTATTATTGCAAAAAGGCTACCCGATCTTGAATCTAGAATCAAGGAAAATAGTTTTTTTTACAACCTCACCTTCTTTTTTTAGGTTGTCTTTCTATATCAGTAATTTGCGAAACACCACAACTTTCTAATTTGTGCTATTACGGAACTTGTTTTGGAATGTTGAACATGAACAACATAAGATGGTACGACAAATAATACTGCAAAATCTTCTTCATCTTCCAAAGGCAAGTTTCTTTAAAAGATTTATTTCCCCTACATAAATTTTGCTGATGCTTCTTATATAAAATATTTATAACCGTTAGCTGAGTGAAATAAACACAATTGACTCAATTTATAAGCACTAATCAAAGCTTCTACTTTTTTCCTATCGGCAGTATCATCAGTCGTAATTACATCGAAATTAATGTTGGTCAACAGCGTTCAAAATTTATCAGATAGCAAGAACCAGATTCCAAAAGCAGTATTTTGCCATATATAAACGAACGAACATCATGTTTCTGCGATTTTTTACTAGCGGTAAACTTTTAGAATATTAAGGAATATTTCACCGTATCCTTTGAGGGGTTCCTTCCATGGATTTTTTCTTGTCTAAAATATGTTTGACTAGGTCCAGTTTCTGCTATTTCAATAAAAATTTATTAATTTTCTTCAGAATATTATAATTATTAATTTATTACATTAAATAAGCACAAATATATTTTTTTTTAATTTTTTTTTTTTTTTTAATATATTGTTTGTTTAATTTTTACCAAAACCGGTAAAAATTTAGAAATTTACCGGTTGTTTGATAATGTGTATTAGGGAAATTTACGGGTAACCGATTAATCGATATTGCAAACCCTACTTCTAAATTTTTGATAATGAAGCTATTCCTAGACTGTGATAGCTGTACTTCTATAAGAACTTTAAACAGTTTCAACCGAAACTACTTTAATACTAATGACAGCTGTAACTTCTTTATTTTTTTTATGCTTTATCGAGAGTTATTTAAGTAAATTTTGATTTTCTAATGTTAAATATGGAAATATTTTAGAAGCTTCAATTTCAGTGGTGGGGAGAGCTTCCTTGTGGAAGTTCTATCAAAACTCTTAAGAACAATAATTTTCTTATTACGGTATTGCTTATGGTTCTTAAACACTAATATTCACTTTTTTTTTGTTATAATTATACTTGTTGTTTTCAACTTCTAGCTGTTTAATTTATATTTTGCTGTTTTTATGTTTATTTTTTCGTTAAAATACCTTTATATTCGATATATTCTAGTATTTATAGTATTTAAATTAGCTTTATATAATATTTAAACACCCATGTTTTTTATTTTATTTTTCATATTTCTATATATTTAATATTACTTAATGTATCGAAATCGAAATTGTACTTTATAATATTTATTTTTATGCCGTGTTATAGCATTTTATGCTCAGGCGGCTATTAAAATTGTTTGAAAACAAACAAATGAATAAAAAAAAACCAAGAAGTAATTTTTAAATAGCTTCCACTAGACCCTTAAGCTGGTATACCTCAAAATTGAGAAGTAATTTTGCTAGTTGTGTAGAAGAGATAATCAATTTTGTGTTTGAACTAAAATTATTTAATGATCTAAAAGTTTTGTTATCTTAAATTTTAAAAATAAATAAAATATTACTTTAGGCTTAAAGTTATCCATAGCTGTTTATAGTAGCTAAGGAACGACTCAATTCTGTTAATTAACTACGAAATGATGGCGTGGGAGGTGTAAACACTAAAAATAGGACATTTTTGACAATAATTCAAAAACTGTGCATCGCAAAATGCTAAAAAAAAATTGCAATGTTTCTTAATTTTGGTGCTCTTTCAAATGACATCCCACTCATGTGAGTTAAAAAGCCGATTTTTAACCCTTCCCCACTCCCATCCCTTAAACACACAGAAATAAAATCACTTGAGGCTTCGCTATATTCTTCGTTAATGGTTTATCAAATTTTCTATCTCTATGATTTTTTTCAAATTTTTCTGTCAACCAACGACGAAACGTACGGGGGAACCAACTTTTTGTTGCACTTTTTTGTTAATAATTCAAAAACTGTGCATCGCAAAATTCTAAAAAAAATTGTAATGTTCCTTAATTTTGGTGCTCTTTCATATGACACGTGCTCTTTGGTGCGTTTTGGTGCTCTTTCTGGGTTTAAAATGGTGTTTAAAATGGAGGTCATTATTTATAATTACATAAAAAATGGTGGGGTGTAAAATTTCAAAATACTTTTTTTTAGAAATACTGAAGTGAAGTCCTTTCATATGATACCCTACTTGACTCGAAAAAATGTATTTTCTCAAAGGCCTCACATCGTAGTCCTGTTAACAAACGACAACCATTTTATTTATTTTTCAACCCCTCATCTTGTGTGGATATGTTAGTTTTATACGCATCCCAAATTTCAGGTCCACACGTTTTACTCTCACCAATAGGGTTCGTTATGAAAAACGGAACCCTAAAAACGATGAATAGAGAATTCTGTTTTGCTAACGAATACAACTCAAATATATAAGAGTAAAGGAGTGAGCCAAATAGAGATTCTGTCTTTTGAAGGAAGATATCCTAGCCCATTTTCTCAAAGATTGAGAATCATTGATCTTATATAAAAGAAGGGTGTAATGTAAGGGTATCATAAACGATAAATGATTTACATTAAACATCAACGGTAAATTAAATACGAATAAAGTGAATAAGATCACATGCGTAAGTTTTATTTTGACGACATGACCACTTATGACCACGACATGACACTTAAACCTCTCCATACCATGAAATCCTTATGGAGGCTGGATTGGTGGTGTTGCTCTTATAGGATATTTATCCAGGAACAGACAGATGGGGTAAAATAAATAGAGGTATACAAAAAAATCTTTATGGTCGTAGTAGAACATTTCAGCACCACTTACCTATCTAATCTAAATATAATCTTTTAATATATATTGATATTTTCTCAAAATGGATGCACGTTGTTGTTATATTTAAAACTACAGCATACAATAATAACTAAATAATAATTTAGATAAAATGTATAAATGTATGTATATGTAAAATAATGAAGACCTATCGAAACACTACAGTGTAATGTTCAACCCATATTATTCATTTTATCATTGCTTAGCTGATCGGTAAGTAAAAATAACAGTAATTGTATAAATTTTTTAGCATTATTTAATATTAGAATATATTTATCTCACCAGTCACCACTGATGCTCCTTCAACCACTCTGGGTTTTATGAATTCGTTAAAAAGTTTGCTGGAAGCAGGTTTGTCTAATTTTCTTATTACATTACATGCATACTGTATTATTACATCTTTCAAACATAAAGTAACTCAGATTATAGAAAGTTTTACGGAGGCGAAGAAAATTGTTCTAAAAAAACAAGATGTATAAATCTAAAAAAAAAATTTCAATTGAATTTTAGGTCCACTTCCTACTTTAAAAAAAAAACAAATATAAATAAATCATTTTAGGTAACCGATTTAAAATTGATCACACTTCTTCTAACAGAACCGATAAAAACATAAAAATCATAAATAACTGCTTCACTTTTAACCATAATTTCATGCCCTTAATTCATTTAAATTAAAAACCAGAAGCGATTTCTGTTACACATCTCAAAGAATTATTTTGTTATAAATATTATTTCTTCTTTCGTCTTACTGAAATTTATTTCCATTGACAATAACCAACTCTAATTCCAATTCCGTCACAAATATAATATCTTCGTTTGAAATTTCTTGGTTGTTTTTTTTTTTGTTTTCTTCTACTTTTTCAGGTTTTCAGGTCTGTTGTGCATGATAAATTTATTTAAGTTTTCGACATTTTTTTCATTTGATATTTATTATTTTTGTTATAAAAAAAATCATCAATTTATCTTCAACGATAAATTAAATAAGAAAATTAAAAGTTTTTTTTTTCTAAAATAATAATAATAAAAAAAGGAGAATTAAAAATTATGAGGCGTGACTTATCTAGAATATCCGATCTTGATCTTAAATCATTTTTGTATGTCGCCTGGGTCTAAGAAATCTGAGATGAATGAATTTATTTATTTTATGTTTTGTTTGTTAGATTTTTGTGTAGTTTGTAGAAAGTAATTTATCAGGAAATCTTGATAGCAAGCAGGGTAATCATTTTCTTGTGTTTTCTATTATTATATACATGTTTTTTAATTGAGTTGCAGGTTAGTCGAAAAGGTTTGAAATACACTTGCGGGTATAAAAATGAAATTAAAGTTATTGAAAAAAAATTAAATGTGCTACATAATGTGCTTGAATGAAGTGGAAGAATGATTAGATAATGTATGATTAGATTTTTGGCACAGAGTTGCAATATTTTTTTATTAAAATGTAGGAATTAGAATATGTGTCACAAGAATACATAGACGCCTATTAAAACATAGGAGTTAGGACCCACAACAACATGCGTTTTGAGGTGTTGATGGGCACAAATTTTTATATTTTCACTCTGTATAATTTACAAAACTCAATAACAAAAATAGCGTTTTGAACCCTAGAGAAACAGTTTAATTATTTTTTACTTAATACTGGATTGTTATTTCGTTTTATATTTTAAAAGCAACTATCCTAATGTTTTAGGTAGATTTCATATAAAAATCTACCTATTGCAATGGGCTTCATCTCGGAATTTCGGAAAAATTTTTGTGCCAAACGACTATATATGATAAGCGGAGACAAAAAAACAAAAAAAAAAAAATTTATATATATATATATATATATATATATATATATATATATATATATATATATATATATATATATATATATATATATATATATATAATATGTATATATATATATATATATATATATATATATATATATATATATATATATATATATATATATATATATATATATATATATATATATATATATATATATATATATAACGATATGAGATATAACGAAAACGACCGGCACTCTCACGGTCGCATTTGTTGAGGTAGATCAAAAAAATTTTCTGTACTTGTGTGTTTTAATAATATCTTGGACAAGTTCGTGAATCAGCAAAATCCGACACGTGGTTAAGAAACTAGAGGCTTTTTTCTGAAAAAAATTAACTTTTTAAAACCATTATAACGGCCGTTTGGATACTAATAGTTCAAAAAATTTAACAAATTTAGAATTTTTGGAATCTTTTTTATCAATTTGTTTTAAAACTAGACCTCTGCAGTTAGAGGTTCCTGAGTGAGCGGCTCCAACAAAAAAGTACGCAAAAACAAATTTTTTTTGAAACAACCGGCACTCTCACGGTCAAATTTATAAGGCCAGATCAAAAAACCTTTTCTAAAAATGTGCGTTTTGTTAATATTTTGGAGAAGTTCGTAAATCAGCCCAATCCAACACATGGTTAAGAAACTAGAGGCTTTATACTAGAAAACAACTCTGTTTTTTAGATCCGTTATAACGGCCGTTTGAATTCTAATATTTTTTAAAACTTCATAAATTTAGAATTTTCGAAACTACTTTAATCAGTTTCTTTCAAAAAAAAGACCTCTGCAGTTGGAGGTTTCTGAGTAAACGGCTCCAACAAAAAAGCTTGTAAAACACAAAATGCGTTTGTATCAACTGGCGCTCTCACGGTCGCATTTGTGGAGCCAGATCAAAAAACCTTTCTTAAAAATGTATGTTTTATTAATATCTTGGACAAGTTCGTAAATCAGAAAAATCTGACAGATGGTTAAGGAACTATAGGCTTTATACTAGAAAAAAAAGTGGTTTTTTTAATCCGTTATAACGGCCGTTTGGATACTAATATTTTTAAAATCTTCATAAATTTAGAATCTATGAAAACATTTTAATCTGTTTCTTATAAATATAAACCTCTGCAGTTAGAGGTTTTTGACTTGTTGGCTTCAACAAAAAAGTTTGCAACAATCCAAAACTACAATTTCCAAAAGCCTTATAACAGTCAATGTCAACCTTATAAAAGTCAAAAAAATAAAAGATTTGAATAGAAGAAATTAATTATTTTGTCTTAGAAATAAACTATTTTGATATTTTGCAGTAATTGCACGACATATGATATAGAGTAGGTTTGTGTCATAAATTGTCACACACATGTTCTGTGGTAGATTTGATATTTGTTTGTTGCAAAATTGGATAAATATAATTTTGCTTGTAGGTAGCTAATTTTCTTTTTAAAATTTGTTCGATATCTGTTTGAAATTAGTTTGTTTTGTTTAAACTAATCTGATACATCAGATTCTACTGGCACACAAAACTGTCTGATCTCGAAATCTACCTATTTCTAGCGGATATACGTGCCGCTTGGACTTTTTTTATTTTTAAAATGTAATTCAAGAAACAAACAAATGAATTCAAAGTCCAAATATTATAAACCAAAAGAAAAACAAAAGAAAATGCTCCAAACAATTATTATTTATTTAATTTAATTTAAGGGAAAGTGAAAGTGTAAGTAAGCATGACATTCCTTCATTCCTATAATAAGTTGGGTTTATTGTGAATATGTAGAATACATGATAAATACAAAGACATTGACTCTATGCAATTGGAGCGATACTATTAAGTAATTTTGGTTGGTTTGGTTTTCATCATGTTGTTCAAACGTTCAAAAATGGGATATTATTAATGGCAAGAATAATAGTTGAGATGTTGAGGAAAAATTTTTGATTTGAAAAATAGTATAGAACTATTATTTTAAGTTATTGTAATTAGACTTTGTAGTTTAAAATTACTAGTTTTTTCTAAATATGGTTAGTTATAAAAATATTTTTACTTTAGATAAATAATTGAGTCCGTTTGATTTGTTTGAAATTAGTTCGTTACTCAGGTTTTAAGATAAAGCGTTGATTTATTAAAGAAATTTTATTCAATTTGTGACAAATTAAATATTGGATACACTACTATTGTGTCAAATGCCATTTATGACCCTTTCATCACAAGTTTCTAGTTTATACAAATATTTAACTTGTTATTTCCAAAAAATTTGCAAATGTTTCATTTTTATAATTTTTTTCAAAAATATTTATGTGTAAAGTTCTTTATTAAAATAAATTTTAATCAAATTTCTTGTGATTTAATTTTTTTTTTCTGAAATCTGAAGTTTTCTGAAATCAATCAAAGATTTTCTTTTCTGAAATTTTACCATTTGTTGGTATTTAAGTCGTGTGATTTTTTTTCTTGACGATTGACGGTTGGAAAAAACAAGTGAACATCTGAGACCCAGATTGTAACTTTTGACCAGTATAGTCAATGGTCATGCGATATTCGTTTCTCAAACCAACCAGTATGATTATACAATTTTAACGGTTTGTTTAATTTACAGAAAAGGAAAATTGTTTGAAAAGCTAATTTGTTTTGATTTCTTAGTGCTTTTTTAGTGAAATAAATTACAATGTAATTTATGTGATTTAAGCGGAAAATATCAAGTGGAACCAAAAACGTATTACTATTATATGAAAATATATTTTTAAGAACAATGTATTTTTGTGGAAAATCATAATTTTTTATATATTTTATTTAAATAAATATTTCACAATTTTGTGTCAAGAAAAGCTCACGTCACAAAAACACAATGAAATTTAATTTTTGGCGTTGTTTTAGTTAATCAAAACGAATATCAAGTGTTAACACCCAGAACATCAAAGTACGACGAATATCAAAAGTTAACATCACTCCGAATACTAGACTTAGTATACAAATATCCAGAGTTAACACCTATTTCACTATAAAAACGATTAATGGTAGACAGAATATTGCATAAAATTCAAACATTGCGTATTTTGCTGCCTATAAGCAGAAAGGCCATACATATAGAACTATTCCTTAGTTTGTGTATGGAGCCTTCACTTCTTTGCGATTTATGTCCTAAAAACACTCGGTACCGATATGTTCGATGACAATAAAACATAAAACATTAATAAAAACTCAAAACCAATGTATTTAATGTCACCTTAAAATAAAACTTTAACGTCTGCACACTTTATTGTTGGTCATACACTGAGAACGTTATCCAACCCAGATTCTTACACAATGACACAAAACTGATTGTCTAGTAGGCAACTGATCCTACAAATGAGGCAATATATTCGGTCTTGTTAGCACAATATGTATATATATTTTACTAATCGTTCTACATGACAGTACAATCAAAAAAGCTAGAGATAAATTATATTGTCGGAAGTCTGCCCACTTGATCGCAAGTCGATGCTACTGTGTTGTGTCAGAAGGGTTAATGTTGTTTTTGACTATTCAAATATTATGTAACTTCATTTTATTAACATTCACATTTGTATTTTATAATAAACATGAATTAATGAACTAATTTAATTTGTAATTATAAATACTACACCAATGAGGGTCGTACAAAGATTGAGAAATAGTTAATTTGAGTAGCACAATATTTTAATCCTTACACTACATTACCAACATCCATAATCCATACATGATCGTGCGGATTGCAGGGTAAGGGTAGAACGTACCTAAGCACCTGTTGCCTTTAGTTGTATAAAAAATTAACAGGATATGAACAAAGACATATGACAACATTTGTTTCGCTCACTTAAAAAAAAAATTTGGCATATATATTCTACAAAATAAGTTGAACCAAATATATTTTTTGTCATTAACTAAAATTTAGTATAACAGAATTACTCGTAGTACAGTGTATAATTCGTGAAAACAACTTGACAAAAAAATTAATTTTTTTATGTTTTTAAAAATTTGGCTTTTACCACTGAGTTTTATCTTATCCAAGTATTTTTAAACATACCATAGATTTTATTGCTACCACCTCTGTTCCTAGTTCAAAAACTTTTACAGGGTTTTCATGAGCTCAACCATCGATCAGTCAAGCCAACTGTGTCAAACATTTATTTGTCATCAGAAGTAAATAGTTAAATTTACCTCAGTCAAAATTATATTAGTTGCTCCTTTTCATTCCTAACTTCGAGGAGGTGGATGGTTTGCATACAAAATAACTGTATACTCTACTGTCATAGAACTGAGTTTTTTCTCGCATCAGCTCATGAGCTTCATAGCAAAATATTTTGAATGCATTAATATTTGTTTATGTTCAGCAGTATACTGAGTGTATCTGCTGTTAAAGTGTCAATTCCATTTTCAAGGTCTCGTATTCAAAACACTCCAGAAGAACATGTAATGCACTATCATCCACATCACATGTTGTTCATAAACCATTGTCCGTAACTTCAACTCGTTTTAAGTAGTCTCTTGATTTGCCGTGTCTAGTTATAAACTGAACCATAGCACCAGTCAGAGTTACCTTTTTCGTGTTTGAAGCACAAGTTGCATCGCTAATGAAAAGATACGTATGCCACCCCGTATCTGAGATCTCTTAATGTGTCTTCCACTCGTTGAGGGTCCCTTGGTGCAGTCCCTTTTTTATTTGTTTTCTTTCAACTTTGCTGTTTGTAATAAATTTATTTTAATAAAAAAAAAGCTTTGCTGTTTGTGTTTACAGCACGGTTGCATAATCCGACCTTCTCCTTTAGAAGAAAATCTAGAGGAATTTTGGCCGCAATGATCTGAGTCAAGATTGTAGAGATGGATCTGTAACCTGGAATCACGCGGAGCATACCAATCAGCCGAACAGTACGACAAAATAGATTCCACTCCAACTTATAAATAAGATGTAGTGTAGTACTATCAAGACCCCATCATTCGTGAGATAACCTTGTGAAACTGTAGAAGAGAGACTTAGATTTCTCGCATATCCGTGTAATTTTTAGACAATGCAAATATTTTCCTTGTCTACATAGTAATATATTCGTGTATATTTAGTACAGTTCGGTTTTTATTTACTAGAAAGAATCGTGCGCACCACACAGCGAAAACATATTCAGATATAAATTGCTAAAGTTGTGCGATAAAATGTCTATTTCTACACTCATCTGCAAAAGTTTATGTCAATTCCATAAAATTTGTGTGAGTTATTAGCAAAACACTGACGTCATAGCAAAAATCGTAAAAAATACCGAAAAACCAAAAAAAAATCATAACCACATGACAAAAAGTTGTGTTATAGTGTCTTTATATTGCCAGACCATAGACGCATAACAAAATAAATGTTTAATCGTAAATGTCAATAGTAAATTACAATCACATCACCATTGATCAAAAATGACACAAAAAATGTTGCTTCAGGTTAAATCTTATCCATAGGTATCCTGTCGTATCCTGTTTATGGTAACTCAAGAAAGATTCAATGACACCATGCTTGTAAATGGCATTATTGTAAAATTACTAAAATAAAATTATTAATGTAAATTTGATTATTTTTTCGGTCAATCAAATGTCGAAATTGAGGAGGGAGGTGGAGATATTAAAAATATTTTTTTTACAATAACACAAGAACTGTGCATTGCAAAATTCTAAGAAAATTGTAATGTTTCTTAAATTAGGTGCTCTTGCATATGACACCCCACTCATTTGGATCAAAAATGTTTTTTATAACCTCCCCACACCCATTCCCTAAACACACAGAAATATAATTATATGAGACTTCGCTATAATTTTCATTTAAAATTTACCAAACTTCCTAATTCTGAGAATTTTTACAACTTTTTCTGTCAATCAGTGTCGAAACGTAGGGGGGAACGGTCTGAAAGTCGCACTTTTTTGACAATAACTCAAAAGCTGTGCACTTCAAAATTCTAAAAAAATTGCAATGTGTTCTACTTTAAGGTGCTTTTTCAAATGAGACCCCACTCGCTTGGGTCAAAAAATGTTTTTTTTACCCTCTCCACCGCGTCCCCTAAACACACAGAAATATAATTATTTAAGACTTCGCTATGATTTTCATTCAAAATTTACCAATTTTCCTAACTCTGTGAGTTAGGTAATTATACCAAAAATGGTGAGGAGTAAAATTCCAAAAGAAATTTTTAAGGAATACTGAAATGAAGCCCTTTCACATGAAATCCTACTTGACTCGATAAAAAAAAGTATTTTCTCAAAGGTCTCACATTGTACCCCAGTAAACCAAACGAAAACAACTTTAGTTTTATTTGTATCCGTCATTTTATGTGGACAGATTATTTTTATACGCACCTCAAATTTCAGGTCTATTTATGGTTTACGACTCTCACCAATAGGGTTCGTTATAAAAAATGGAACCCTAAAAACGAGAAAAATCTTAATTTTTTTTTTTTTTTTTTTTTTTTTTTTTTTTTTTTTTTAAGGCGTTCATGCTCCATGTAGGAGCGTTGCCAGGTTAATCAGCTTTGAATATTCACCACGGTCATTCGCAACAGCGACATAATTACCATGGCAGCCGATTTTTTTAAGGTCGTTTATTACGTCAGTTTCCCATTGTAGTCGTGGTCTACCTCGCGGTCTACCACTCCCTGGGGTACTAACGTACATTTTTCTTATCATTCCAGACTGTGAATCGGCTCGTAGAACATGCCCAAACCAAGCAATCCTATTAGAACGGATACAACCTATTATATCAGGACCCTCAAGAAGGTCTCTGATCTCAAAGTTATACCGGGTTCTATACTCTCCATCGCCTGTCTTAAGTGGACCAAAAATGTAGCGTAGGATCTTACGCTCAAATACAGATAAATGCGATTCGTCATTTTGTGTAAGGGTCCACGTTTGTGACCCATACATCACAACCGGTCTAATCAATGTCTTGTATAACTTGAGCTTGGTGTTAGTTGATACATACGGTGATCCAAGGAGAGGTTTAATTGAGTAGAAAATTCGATTACCTGCAGCGATTTGAGCTTTAATATCTGTAAGTATGCTGTTGTTTGAGTCAAGCATTGATCCCAAATATTTAAAAGATTCAACTCCCTCAATTCGTTCATCGCCGCACATCAAATCTTTCTTCTCAGCCTCTCTTGAAACATTCATATGTTTGGTTTTATTGTAGTTAATTTGCAGACCAATTTTCCTAGCACCACTCTCAAGCGACTTGAAAGTCTCACTCATAACAGCTTCACTTCGGCCGAGGATGACAACATCATCAGCGTAAGCAATCAGCTGTACTGAGTTTATTGACAAGATATTGTTATTAGTCGGTAGTTTCTTTTGACGGCACACATATTCCAAGGCTAGATTAAAAAGTATAGGAGAGATAGCATCACCTTGTCTTAAACCGGAGTCGACTTTAAAAAACTTTGATATTGCGTTCTCTACTCGTACACAGCATTGAGAGTTCTGTACTGTCATTTTGCATACACTCAGAGAATTTTGTTAGTAAATTTAATAACCGCCCGTTTTAAAAATGTGTAATAAGTTATTTTATCAATCTAATAACGATTTTTATTAAAGTAATTGCCACATTCGTTCGATTAATACTTTTTGTTATTATTTTAATAAAAATGTTTATCAAAATAAAAATACGGTCAATATTATTAAAAAAAATCACAACGGTTGATTAAACTAATAACCAATCTTTATTAAAATAATGAATTCGGACAGTCAAAAAAAAAATCATGTGATTAACGTAGAGCTATTAAAATAAAAACATAAATTATTATTTTTGTAGTTAATTTTAATAACCATTTTATTAGATTAATCATCGACGTTTTTACTTTCAAAACGTAGGTTATTAAATTAATAATAGTATACATTAATCTTACTTTAGGTTATTATTTTGAATAACGATTAATAAAATATTGGTAAGAATCACAGTTTATATCCAGACGCTGAATAAACAACTTTAAAAAATTTTTAAAAGTTTTGTGAAAAGTTAAAAGTGTTAAGAAAATTGAAAAAGTAAGATTATTTTATTAAACGATAACGTTTGGTATATGAAATTTTGTAAATTTTTGTACTGTGTATGGTGTGGTAAAAAAATTGGTTTTTCAGTTCCTGAAGCAGATTTATCAGACAGAACATGTAGAAATTTTGTTCGATGAACAGAGTAGTTAGGCTAAAATTGAGTCTGCATGGGACAGGACTAAACAACTGAGACTCAGCGACATTTCAAAATTAAAATCAACTTCGGAAATTTTAACCAAATGGAAGCAATTTAAATTACCGCTTGGTTATAAACTGGTAATTAATAATTCAATATTAGTATATTTCAATAACATTTTAATTATAATTATAATAATATATATATATATATATATATATATATATATATATATATATATATATATATATATATATATATATATATATATATATATATATATATATATATATATATATATATATATATATATATATATATATATATATATATATATATATATATATATATATATATATATATAGGTTTATATATATATATATATATATATATATATATATATATATATATATATATATATATATATATATATATATATATATATATATATATATATATATATAATAATCATAATTAATTATAATAATATTCCTTTTAAAATTTTCAGATAGACATTTATTTTAAAACAATGTTTCCGAAAGCCAGCGATTTTGGTTGTAAATTACCAACCATTTATTCAGAAAACTCAGCTCATTTTTGAAGAACAAATTAAAGATGAAAAGTTAAGAGAGATGGTTGAAGAACTTCACAATACAGAGAATATGACAGAAAGTAAGTTTTTTAAATTTGTTTTTTGGCTCCAAAAACTTGAAAATCACATCAACAGAAGCAGAATTCCTTTCAAATTTTACAGCAACAGAATTTTTTGCTGTCAAATTTGTATGAAATTCTGTTTCTGTTTCTGATGTATTTGAATACCCGGCTATAAGCTAAACGTTGTTTTTGGACATGTCATTTGTAATTTTTTGAGTGAAAACAATTAAACCTATTCAATGTTAGATTCTGTAATAATATAATATTTTTCTGTTTTATATTATTTAGATGATATTCTGCTATCAACTATGTATTTACTGCACAGGATACTCCGTCAAACCAACAAAACTTTATAGCATAAAATTTATAAAAAATATACTGTTCGATATTCTTAAAACAGTTTTGCCATTATAGGCGAAACTGTTCAAAATGATGAAGAGATGTTACAAAAGTATTTCGATAAAAAATTACCAATTCAGCCTCTTTTGTTAATTAGTGGGTCTATAATAAAGCCAACTAGTATGCTTTGATAATGTACGGTATGAAGTTTATACAACATGGAATAGTAGATTCTTTTCTATGCGAAAAGTCAATTCACTAGTGAAAAAGAATAACAAATTATAGTTGCTATGGTTTTTCATATCATTTTATAAAGTATTTTAAACAACGTAACCATGAAAAAATAGAATATGATTTTTGAATGTTTTGTTGTCGATTTATAACTTTATAATTTATAGTAAATATCGATTATATATATACTATCATAGAAAAAATTGCATTTCCTACGCGAGATAAAAACGTTTTTCGTTCGTAAAAATGTCTCACTCGACGCTAGCGCGTCTCGTGAACATATGTTTACTCAAAAAACAATGTTTTCATCTCTTGTAGGAAAATATACTATTATTTATTCAACTTAAAATATCCGCAATCAGCAACCAATTTTGGAATTTTATCCAAAAGTATTTTTATACATTGAAAGGCGATAAAGAAAGAGCATATTTTTCGGTCAATTTGTTGATTGATTTGTTAAATTCAAATCAATAATATATATAATATATTATTAGTTTAGCTATGTAAATTTATTTTTTAATTAATAAAAAATATAGTAAAATATAATAAATATTACTATATTTTTTATTTTATATACGCACATAGACTCCTTTTGTTCTTTTAATTTTTGTCACATATAAATTTAAAAATACTTTAAACCAAAATTATGAATTATTTTAGAATTAAAACTGTGAAAAATAAATACTTTAAGATTAAATGAAAATAATTGAAATAAATAAAATCGTTAATAAAAAATTTATGCTCTCTTTTATTTAAAAAGTGTAAAATATAAGTTCCATTATTAATTGAATAAGTTTCATTATTAATTTAATAACATCTTATTATTGATTTAATAAGAACCTATTATTAATCTAATTAGATTGTATTATTAATCTGATAACCTAATATTATTTTAAAAACAACTTTATTATTATAATAATATATGTCATTTATCCAAGGGATACCTAATATAAATGTAATCCATTATGTTATTATTTCAATAAGAATTTTTATAAATATAAAAGCTATCGTTTTTAGATTTAAAATTTAATTTTTTTTTGTTAGTAAATATTACGAACAAATAATATTAGTTTAATAATGCCTGTTATTACGAAATTAGTGAAAATAATCACAAGTTGTGATTAGCTGTATAATAATCACCAAATTATTAATCTAATGGCTATTTTGATAGTTTTTAATAACAGAATTCTCTGAGTGTAGTGATACCAGTTTACCAGGAATTCCCATTGACACCAGAGCAGACCATAGAGTCTCTCGTTCGAGAGAGTCGTAGGCCTGCCTGAAATCAATGAAAAGTTGGTGCACAGGTATGTTGAACTCTCGACACTTTTCCAAAATCATCCTTATCGAGAAAAGTGCATCGGTGGTACCTCGGCCCCGCCGGTAACCACACTGATATTCTCCAAACAGCTGTTCAGCAAAAGGATTGATTTTGGATAGCAAAATGTAGGAAAAGATCTTATATGCTGTGCAGAGGAGGGCGATTCCTCTGTAGTTTGCACATTGTAGGCGATTACCTTTTTTATGGATTGGTATCAGCATAGCTTTGTTCCAGTCCTGTGGCATGGTTTCAGTCCTCCAGATCATTTGAACAAGTTCAAACAATCTTGAGGATAGAGTTTCGCCACCATGTACAATCATTTCGGATGTTATATCGTCGATACCAGGTGCTTTATTGCATTTTAATTTTGACAGCGCCGCATCGAATTCCTCTCTGGTGGGTTCTTCTACATGTACCTTTGACGCACGAATAAGCTTAGCTCGTCGCCCGACTTGTTGCTGGTCACTTAGGTTGAGAAGATTCTCAAAATAAGCGGCCCAAGTGTCTAAAATATTTTTAAGGTCTACTTGTAGCTCCCCATTTTCGTTTTGAATAGCAGTCGATCTAGTTTGAGGGCCCTTCTTTAAGGTTTTAACCTGTTGAAAGAAGTTACGCGATTGATGTTCCTTATTGAAGCTTTCAATCTCCTCACACTGTCTCTTCCACCATTCTCTCTTCGTTCGTCTACATAGTTTTGTAACGGCTTGTCTTGCCAGTTTATAATTCTCCTTCGTGGACCTGGTGTTGCGTCCTTGTAGACACTTCAGATAGCAATCTCTTTTGTATTGAATAGCATCAAGGCATGCTTGATCCATCCATGGCTTCTGGGAGTGGTTCTCTGGTCGTCCAAGTATTCCCTCAGCAGCGCTTAAAACAGCATCTTTGAGCAAATACCATGACTTATCGACGTCTCCATTAATGGTTTCTGATTTCTCCAATGTTTCGGCAATATGGATTTGATATCTCTCTTCTGTTTCAGCATTCTTTAATGTTGAGATGTTAAAACGTTTCCGTTGATTGAATTTCGGAATGCCTGGATTTGGGAAGTGGAACCTTGTCGTTGCACATACAAGGAAGTGGTCACTTCCAATGTATGCACCTCTAAAGGATCGCACATCCAGAACGCTCGAAAAGAAACGTGTTGTTACTAGAACGTGATCAATTTGATTTCGAGTATTTCCATTCGGTGAGACCCAAGTCTGCTTATGAATCGATCGATGCGGAAAGAACGTACTGGCAATTCTCAAATTATTTGATAATGCAAACTCAGTCATTCTCTCACCATTATCATTCGAATTCAAATGCAGGCTGTTGGGACTCACCACATTTCCATAAGAGATATCTCTTCCAACCTGTCCATTAAAGTCACCAAGAACCATTATGAAGTCGCGTGTTGGTGTTTGTTTCATAACCTCTTCCAGTGCTATGTAGAAATTATCCTTCTCGTCGACGGTCTTAGCTTCAGTTGGTGCATGCACGGCAATAAGAGAAATATTGTTATATGTACCGCGTACACGTAGGTAGCAGATCCTCTCACTGACCGGGATGAATTTCATCACGACTTCTTGTATGCGTGCACCAACAAGAAAGCCAGTTCCAAATTCTCTTCGAGAAGGATGACCACTACAGTATAGAGAGTGACTATCCAAATCTTGTTTTCCGATTATCGGCTGTCTAATTTCTTGTAGAGCAATAATATCCATCCTATACCTCTCAGCCTCTGTTTCTAGACTTATAAGAGCATCAGTTCCGATTCGGTAGTCTGGTCCTTTTTCACGTCCCGGTTAAATTCTGTTGTTTTTTCCGGGTCTGTTTTTCTCTTTCTGATAACCAAATTTAACATATTAGTTTTTTTCCGGGGTTAGGGTGTTAACCTTAGGCCCAACCCAAATTGTCGTGAACGGGTCCGTTCTGCATATTAAGGTCACCAGAAACAACCTTTTTACACGTTTATATAGCGAGCCGCTTGATTCAAGACAGACGCCCGCTCCAAGCCGCCCCTGACATGGAGAACAGACGCTTGAGTCGCATTGGTTGTAGAGCGCCAATTCGCCGTGATGTAGCGTCATTGACTAAGCAGTTTTTACTCTGCTTGTCTCCAATACACCAACCTAATTCTGTCAGCATTACCCAGGCAGCACGGCGTGGACGTCGAATTTCGGATTTCGCTACCTTAATTTTATAACTAAACTAAATTCGATTAGATAAAAATTGAATTCAAAACGGATTGGGATCATAAATTTTTTTTACGGATTTAGATTACAAAATCAATACAAATAAATAATGTTATAACTTATAACTGATCGAACAGTAAAATTTTAATCGAAACGAATTCACACTGACGGTTCTATTTGGGCACACAGTGGGTTGGGTTTTTGCACATAGTGTCTGGTCAGTTTCGTTTCGAAATCTTAGAAAGAAGTCTCAAATTTGTTTTAATTTAATTTATTTTTGTATCAGTTTTCTTTCTTCACCTGAAAAAGCCTGAATCCATTTCGTTTCAATCACAGTGTCTGATATAAAGCTATTTAAAAAATTTTGTAAAATTACATACACATTTCTGGATTTTAACTACTCTTTGCAATGAATGCCAAATACAAACTATTTAACCTACAAAGTATTGCGTTTGACTTTTACATTTTGTTATAAAATATAAAAAAAATGCAATAATAAAAATAATAAATAAGAAAGCTATAAGTAAAGTTAATTCCTAAAATAAATAATTTGCTTTATTTTAATTATTATTTTTATTTGTTTATTTTTCTGTAATTTTATTTGTTTTCTTATTTATGTGTTTTGTTCACCTCACCTTTATTTTCTTTTTCTTTTAAAGTATTTTTTTATAACTTTTTTTTAAATTTATGTTCATTTTGATAATGTTAAAAGATATTAAGTTTAATGTTAAATAAAAATATAAAAGTAATGTGTTATATTGTACCCAGGTGCGATCTTTTGGTCACGAACAACTTTAATGAGTTGTTTATTATAAAATTTGTATAACGTTTGATGTGTATTGATTATGTGAAAACGCAAGTTTGTTTTTCCTTAAAAATTTAAGGTGTAGAGCTAGATGTACAAATTTATACAGCTGTGCAATTCAAAAAGCTGCCTGACATCTTCATATATGTTTTGCAAGATATATAACCGTAGCGGCAAATAAATGGTATTTATCGCTCTGACTAGACAACAATTGAAAGATTTCCAAGTCTGAATTCATTAAAAACCACACATCTTTAGACCGCACTTCATATAGTGGAATTCATGTTTGTTATGTTGGCTATGTTGGCATTATGTTGGCATTATGTTGGCATTATGTTGGAAGCATATTTTCGTTTTGTCTGTAAAAATTGTGATTGTCGATTAATGGCCAGTTTAAGCGTGGTATTTTAACTAATTTCGATTAGAGCTTCCTGCCAGCATATTTTTTTATTTTTTTTGGAAAAATTTTTTGCAAAATATGCCTTTTTTAATCCGAAAAAATGAGTAGTCGCAAATCTTGGCGAGTGGCATAAGCTGAAAGGTGGGACTAAAACATGCACCGTGCTGAAGTTTGAGCTTAATTGAGCACTCGCAGGGGCGCATACAGGAAATGTTTAGAGGGGTCCAAAGAAATAAAACATTCTAGTCAAATAAAATGTATACTATACATATATATTATTATTTTATTTTATTTTTATTTTCTCTCAGATAATATCCCTACTATGGTATGGTGTCTAACATTCTTGGCCAAAGTAGTGAATTGCTTTATTTGTTTTTCATAAATGATCCTTCATTGGTGCAACTTAAAGGTTTAGAGTCGTAGGTGGATCAGATCATAATTTCTTTTCCACACTTTAAATTCACAAATTCCTAAACAGTTTAAACCTACAAAAACCTAAAGCAATTCCTTTAGTTTCTTACGAAATGAAGCTGATCATTTTTTGTAAAAACATAATCCAGAAAATGCCTTTACAAATTATTACTAATAAGGCATCTGAGCAAAATAATATTACTCCAATTATTCTTAAAACATTTGCTAAGAAGTTAACACCAAGCTAAAATAAGTTCAACAAATTACAGACTCATATCAAATTTGTCAGTTGTTGTTAAAATATTTGAGAAATATATTAATTTTAATATTATGAGCTTCTTAAGTCGTCAAAAATTCTTAAAGAAAAACAATGCGGTTTCCGTAAAGGAAGAGACCTGAGATTGACTTTCTTTATTACACATATCTGAAACAAGTCGTTTGAAAACCATGGTGAGGCCTTCAGTCCTGCTCCGCCAAAGCATTTGACAAAGAATGGCACAACAATCTTATATTGAGACGCTATGACAAATTGAGATGTTATGACTTAGACGAGCAACTTAGTTTCTTACAGAGCTTTATATTTGAGCGTTAATTTCAATTTCGTTAATTTCACTTAATATTGAAAGTTTTCGTTCGATTTCTTTTCAAGTAATGCAGGAATTATTCAAAGTTCCCCTCTATCCACAACGCTTTTTTTTAATTTCACTTAATATTGAAAGTTTTCGTTCGATTTCTTTTCAAGTAATGCAGGAATTATTCAAAGTTCCCCTCTATCCACAACGCTTTTTTTTTTTATCTATATTGACTTTATGAATTCAACGATTCCATAGTTTGGTTGATGATAGTACGCTAACACCTGATCTATACTCATCTTCAGCGCTCAATGACACTAGGTGAAGTTTGATAGAGTAATTAAACATCAAAGTTTGATTCAAATGATCTTGAAGCGAAAGAATCTATTAAAGTTCTAGGAGTTGAGATTGCAAATAATATGAAGTGCAATTCTTATATTTGTAGCATAACGCAGTTAGGATTAGGGTTTTTGGGTTGTTGGATTTTTGGGTTGTTGTCGTGAGGTTTTTAATAGCAAACAGCTTCTTTTAATATATATAAGTCATTTAATTGTACCTGCATGGAATGTTGCTCTTAAACAAGGAGTGCAGGTATAATACATAAGTAGTTTGAAGTGTCTTGATTCTATACAGCGGCGAGATGTTAAATTAATCGGCAATTGAAATCTTACTAATGAGCTTGATTCCTTACAATAAAAGAGATGACGCTGATTTGACGGTATTTTATAAACGGTATTTTATTTGAAAATCGTTTTTATATGCTCGTTGTTTTCTCCAGAATATTTGTTTTACCAGATGTCAGATGCTACTCTGATCTCGTTAGCTTTGATTCGAGAAACTGGTTTTCTATGCTAATTATTTATAAGACCTGCGCTTTAGTCGTTTTTTGTAATAACATCGCTATGGTCAGTACTCAGTAGAATGCAGTTATCCTTCGTGTGTTTTACAGCATTTACTCTCAAAGCCCCATGACATTTCTCTTTTAGCAGATTTAGATTGGATTTTGCTACTTACTTCTTTTCTTTTATTCATCTCAGGTCCAACCTTTTTCTTGTTCACTGCCGTCAATAGGTTGTTTAAATGTCAACAGAAACTGGCTTATGGAGCACTTGTGAATGAATAGTTTCAGCAAAATAATTTTTTTTGGTTTCGGCATTTTCTTACGGTTTCTATTTCGGAGTAAGTTGTGTCATCGTTTGATTTGTTTTGCTTGTTTGGTATCTTCGTATGCTTTGGTTTGTCAATGTTGTAATGTTGTCGAGAGTTGCGACATAGATCAACAAACTGTTATAAAATTCGTATACAGTGGTTATTACTTCGACTAAATGTTTAGTGACTCGAATACTTTTCATCACTGTGAATAATCTAAGTGAATTTTATCTATAACAGGCTTTTAGATTTCGGTACTGTTGTTATTGTGGGTTTCTTCTAGTTGCTCGATATTTTCCTATTGTTTTGGCAGTCTGTGAACAAAAAACATAAATTTTGTTTTGAAGCATAAAAGTACACCATATGGTATTACTAGTGCGGAAGAGTTTTCCAAGCGCGTGTGAAGTTGTCATCAAGTTTGGACAAACCCACTACCACTTGTAGCCGATAAAAGTATTGACTACGCTACACTAAATAAGCTTTATATTATAATAAGTAAATAAACTAACAAACCAGTGTGGAACACCAAGGCATATGAGTGCAGACCAGAGGTTGTCGACGATGATGCTATCATATGCTTGCTTGAAATCAACGTAGAGCTGGTTAATGCTGATGCTGTACTCCCAACATTTTTCCAGAATCATCCTTAAGGTAAAACATTGATCTGTGATTGAACGGTTGGGACAAAAACCACACTAATAGTCGCCAATGATAGATTCAGCGAACGGGATGAGCCAGGCGAGTACGACATTAGCTAGTATTTTATATGTAGTGTTCAACAGTGCGATGCCACGATAATTCGCACACTTTAGACGGTCGCCTTTTTGATGTAGCGGAGCAATGAGAGCTGTTTTCCATTCAGAAGGTAGTTCTTCTTGGTCCCAGATTGCAAGAATCAAATCATATATACGTGAGACCAGAGCTGCTCCTCCATTCTTAAATAGTTCTGCAGGGATTCCATCGATACCTGGTGACTTGCCATTTTCTAATTTTTTGATGGCAGCTTCCACTTCTTCGTTTGTTGGTTAAGGGACAAAAATCTCCTCACTTGACGGCGAAATTGCTCTAAAAGCTCGTTGTTTCCATTTTTGATGGCTGTAGATCTTGGGTGGATATCTTTGGTCAGATTCCGTGCATTGGCAAAGCACTCTTTCAAATTTCCATTAGCCGCATGTTGGTTGATGTTTTCTATACAGCTCTTCATGTGTTTACGTTTCTTTTTCCGTAGGAGTTTTGCTGAGGCTTTTCTGGCGCATAGGTAATCAGTTTGGGAGCTTGTGGTGTTTCTTGTTAACTATTGTTCTCGCAGTTTTTGTTTGTGTTCAATGCTTTCGCGGCACTTGTCATCAAAACATTCGTTAGGTGATTTCGGTGGTCGTTTTCCGATTGTAGTTTGTGCTACTGATATGATGGTTGATTGAAGCGTTTGCCATTTTTCTTGTATGTTTGCTTTGGGCTACTATTTCCTGATATCTATTCAGTGTTTCCAGGTGTTTAAATGTTTCGACATTCCAGCGCACGGTTTTTTTGCTTGCCTATTAAATATAGATGATAACTTGCACTTGTATTTAAAGATGACAAGCATATGATCGGTGCCCATATCAGTACCTCTGTATGATCAAACGTCAGTTACACTTGTAGAGTGTCTCTTAGAAATCATGACGTGATCGATTTGATTTTCCGTTCTTCCCTCGTTTGATTTCAACGTTCCTTTGTGGATTCTCTTATGAGGAAAGAAAGTGCTAGATATTTCTAGATCATACATCATAGCCAGTTCAGCTGTGCGAAAGCCGTTATTGTTACTATAGTATGATGCAAGCTGTTAGGGCCGACTAGGGTTTCTCAAACGGGATCCCGAGATCCCGTTTTCCCGGGATCCCGGGGGCAAATTCGCATCCCGTTTTCCCGGGATTTCATACCGGGATCCCGGGTATCCCGCTAATTTTTATTAACATTTTTTTTTACTTTTTCCAAAGATATTAAAAAAATTCTCACTCGAAAATCGAGTAGTTTTTAATTCTTTTCCCTCTGTAGTAATTAATTTCGTTCAAAATTAGGAAAATGTTTTTTTGACACATATGGTGTCATGGTTTTTTTGTATGGTTTTTTTGGACACACATAAACACAACAAATTAAAACCAATAAAACTTAAAATAGGTAGATTTTTCTGAGAAATCTACCTAAAACTTGCGCTTCATTTCTCTTAATTTATGTTTAATGGTTCTCTTATGAAGGTGATTAATAGAGGAACGAGACATGTTTACAATGTGATTTGCAATGTCGTCTGAATTTATTTCATTGTTAGCACGAGTAACTGAGTTTGAGCCATCCAGCTTCCGAAGAAGACTCCAAGCTGCCCTACCAGAATGGGAAAAATCAATGTTTTCAACTGCGTTAATCCACTTTTGTTACCTCGCGGTGTCCAGTGAGTATATTAAGTCATCAACCACGTCTGCCTCACCACTCCTAAGGTGCTCCCCAAATAATAAATATATCGTTCTCTCTACTCCAACCAGGAATGTATTCTTCACCGGAAGTCTCTTGCGATGCATTTCTTTGCAGTTGAAATGATGGCTCCTACGAACCTATCGTAATTTTTCGGAATGAGTTGGATCCAGTGAATCACTGCATCCAACTTCGATCCATATTTAGTCCAATCAGTTTTGTTAAAATTGCACCCAGGTTGAGGAGTAGAGTTTACGTGTAGGATTTGGAAACCTACCTCAAAAATTACTGGACGATGTTGAGAGCGTGGAAAACCTTGTAAAACAGCCCTAGATATTGGAATAGGGTTACGTTGTTCGTTTTTTGTGGAAACACAGAGGTCGGGCATGTAATAACTTGGCCATCTAGCAGATCTAATTAGGTTTTCATGTCTTTCGTATTATATATCAGGAACATGTTGTCGATTGGTCCTGTCAGTTAGTTGTATAACATTGGGATTGTTCTTTGAGTAGGACCACTGATTGTGATGGCTATTAAAGTCACAAACCTATATTGCTGGGTGGTGAAACAATGGTAGAGTATCAGCTGGCCACGCTGTATATCAACAATAATAAGATGTATATCGTTGTCCGTCTGGTGTAAGTAAATGGGTGCAGTTCATGATTTCTGACTTAATATACGTGCCAGATCCATATGTTTGATGGATCGTAAATAGCACTAATTAGTTTATAACCAACAATTTTTCCTCTAGAGGAATTATAACGTTGATATCGAAATAATAACTTTAATACTCTTTCTAAGTGTTCAGTTTTTGACTTGCTAATGCTTTCAATGTTCAATTCTAAAATACGGACGGAGGATCCAATGTTTTTTGTCTTAAGGTGCTGAGAAGTACCGTTGTTATTGTGATTTTGATTTATTTGTATCACAGAACATGTATCATATGACGTTAAAAACATCACAAAAGAATTGGTAATTTTTGAAGCAACTAAGCAGAGTACAAATAATTTAGATTACACAATGCCCTAATGACTATCACACCGACATCAATTGAATCGGAAAGACCTTTTTCTGTGGCAGGACGTTTCGTCACGAAAATTCGGACAAAATCGAGTGATGGCGCCGCGCCATTGGTAAAATTAGTATTATGAATTTATTTTTGTTTTGTTTTTATATATTCCTTTTTTATTTAATTTTTGAAGTTTTTCTCATTAAAAATAATGGAAATTTAAAAATCAATAGCGTATTTTTTGTATTGTTTTAATTTTACACATTTTTCTACCATCCAATTAGAAAAATCTAGCCTTTTAGCTTTCCCGGGATTTCCCGGGCTCCCGGGAATTTAACATTTTTTGTCCCGGCTTCCCGGGATTTGAATTTCTACGGGAAATGAGAAACCCTAGGGCCGACATGTGTTTTAAGTTCTGCACTTCTACCAATTTGAGCATTGATGTCACCTACCACGATTTTTATATCGTGCCGCGGGATGTTATTGATGACTTATTTGATTTCTAGAAAGAACAGGTCTTTAATGTCATCTGCTTTGTCTTCAGTATGTGCATGAACATGTAGCGGTTTCTACAACATTCTACAACATACTACAACATTCTACAACATCATATTATGAAACACTCTGTAGAATCTACAAAAGTTAAAACTTGTTCATACCACAAAATACTGTTACAATAAATATATAACGAACGTATTTTGGATTATATAATTTAGAATTAATAATGAATCTCACTCGGTGGTGAACACAATAAAATTGTTAAAATAAATATTGTAAAATAAATTGTTAAATAAAAAGTTTTACTATTTATAATAAAAGTTTATTTTGTGAGTGTAGAAATTAAAAGTTATTAAACGAAACCATAGTGCACATTAAACTGATAGCGTGTTACAGTGCTTCACACAGCCGTAACGGCTATTACATTGGTGACCCCGAAAAACCGCTATTTAGTCAGCGGAGAACACGTTTTATGTTCTTCTACATTGGGCAAAGTTTTATCTATAGTGTTTCGTGCTAATATACACCAAAATTTTTGCAACTAACAATTGCTTGCTACAAACAATATACAAAAAAAAAACAACAGCAATATCAAAAGTTGTTTTTACAAAAACCAAACAAAAAAATCAATCCCAAATCATCATAAGGACGTGTACATTAATTACAACAACCTTACAAACAACAGCTGATTCATCATTTTCATTAATATCAAATTCAACGATCAAACATCAAATTCAACTACATCAAATATTTCAACGTAATGCTGCTGATCCTGTTATATTATTAATCCAGTCAACAATATCCAGATCATCTAGGAAAAATATTATTATCAAATCAACCCAAAAAAACGAAGTAACTTTCATCACAACTAGGATTAAAATTCAGTTAAGAAATTTTTTTATTGATTATTTTTCATTTAATTAAATACAAATATATTACATAGTATTTAAAATAATAATTGTTACACTACATATAATATATACGCAACAATTCACAGTTACAAAACACAACATTTGAATTCAAACAAAATTCTTAGGTCATGTTACATTTTACATATAACATTTAATATACGTCATGCCTAATACATATTTTCCTTTCATATATTGCAAAATTTAAAAGAAAGAAAACTTCTATAATTTATATTTTCCATATAAACATTTTTTGGTGAGATTTTGAATTACTTTAGGTGTGTTAATAAAATCTATCGGTATATTGGATTTTTAAATTACGATATTTAACTTTGATTTCGTGATTAATATTGAATTTTAGATAACGGATCAATTTTTTATTATTATTATTTGATTTTGTTTATGATTATTTCTTTTCTGATACAAAATTATACTTTCATTGATTAATTCATTTACTGAATTGAGTATTAATTAAATTCGGGAAAATTGAAAATTTAAATCATGGGTAGTGATGGCGAACATGCTGTGAATGAACAAAAAGACATAGACATGAATAATGCTGGAAGCTCAACCAGTCTAAACTCTGTTGATATATCTAGAATTCGACTTCCTTTATTCTGGCCAACGAATCCCACAACCTGGTTTTATCAAGCAGAAGCACAATTCGAAGCAAACCGAATCCGAAAAGAGGCTGCTAAATTCTGCCTAACTATATCTGCGTTATCACCAGAAATATGCGAAACGGTCATAGATATTATAAGTCGACCACCAGCAGAAAATCAATATTCAGAATTAAAACGCGCTCTCATTAGCAGACATTCAATTTCTGAAGAAAAACGTCTTGAACAACTTCTTCAACGCACCGATATCGGCGATAGGAAACCATCGGAAATTTTCAGATCGATGAAACAACTGGCCGGTTCAACTTTTGACGAGACAGTTGTCAAAAATTTATGGATGCGACGTTTGCCACAAATTATATACATCTCATTAATTGCGGTCGGTGACAAACCTATTGAAGAATTAACTTCACTCGCGGATAAATTATTTGAAGCTTCATTAAATAATAACATTGAGAGTGTTAACTTCAAGAAACCAAAAGTGCATCAAACTTCCACATCTTCTGATGTTAGTGCTTCTTCCTCGCGCACTTTAGAAAATAGATTAGCACGAATAGAATCGATACTCACTAATTGTGGTCCCTCTGGTCGTACTCTAACTCGTTTTACTAGACACAATAGCAGAAGTCCTAGCCGCAACTATTCTCGAACTCGCTCTTTTTCAAGGTCTAGATCTCTAAATTCGAAACGTTGTTGGTATCATCGTCGCTTTGGCTCTCGCGCACAAAAATGCATCAAACCGTGTAATTTTAAAACAACTCCTAAAATCACGGTTGAACATGAAGAATCGTTAAAATAAGATACCCTGCTGTGAAAGCGGCCCACAGTCAGGACTATCTTAATCGCCGCCTATTCATTAAGGATAACAAGAACCACATGATTTTTTTAATCGATACTGGTGCTGATTTATCTGTTATTCCTGTACGCAACTTTCGTAAAAATTTACCAATCGAAATAGAATTTTCACTTTTTGCTGCAAATGGCACTGCTATTAAAACTTATGGCACTAAATTACTTAAACTAAATATTGGACTGAAACGCGATTTCACTCATGCTTTTATTGTAGCTGATGTCAATCGTCCAATTATTGGTGCAGATTTTCTTTCAAAATTTGGCCTTCTTGTCGATGTGAAAAATAAGAAGCTGATTGATCCAGCTACAAAGCTGTCAATCAATGCTTTTATGGCAAGAGTTGATACTCCAACTCCAATTCATTCCACTATCGACAACGGATATGGTGATATTCTCAAGCAGTTTCCAACACTTACTGATCCACCAAACTACCGTTTACCAGTTAAGCACAATGTTACTCACCACATTGTTACAAAAGGTCAACTTCCTTATGCACGACCTCGTAGACTTGATAAAACACGATTTAATGCAGCACAATTGGAATTCCAACACATGGTTGAGCTAGGAATTTGTCAACCATCATCTTCTCCTGTATCTAGTCCCTTGCATATGGTCAAAAAGAAAGAACTTGATTGGAGACCTTGTGGAGATTATAGGAGGTTAAACTCAGTCACAATTCCGGACCGATATCCTATTCCACACATTCAAAATTTCTCTATGAACTTAAAAGGTTGTAATATCTTCTCAAAAATCGATTTAGTCCGAGCTTATCATTTAATACCTGTAGCGGTGGAAGATGTCGCTAAGACTGCAATCACCACACCCTTCGGCTTATTTGAATTCAGTCGAATGCCATTCGGGTTACGCAATGCTGCTCAGACTTTTCAAAGGTTCATGAATGAAGTAGTAAGAGAACTTGACTTCGTCTTTGTATATATCGATGATATACTTGTAGCTTCCAAATCAGTAGAAGAGCACAAATCGCATTTGCAATTACTTTTTAAAAGGCTTGCAGAGTTTGGTATTAATATCAAAACTTCAAAATGTGTATTTGGTGTTAAAGCTCTTAACTTCCTCAGCCACAAGATCACTTCGAACGGTATAGTACCATCAGAAGAACGAGTCGAAGCCATCAAAAAGTTTCCTGTACCCACATCCATTCGACAAATTCAACAGTTCACAGGTATGATTAATTATTATCATCGTTTTGTGCCAAAGCTTGCTGAATTGTTATCACCAATTCATTCGCACTTAGCTTCATTACTCAAGAAGCCAAAAACCGCAAAACATTTTACTTGGACTGAAGATTGTGAAAAAGCATTCTCTGAAACCAAGAGTGCGCTTGCTAACGCAACACTTTTGGCACATCCAATAGAGGATGCAATATTCAGTATTACTACTGACGCTTCAAACACTGCTGTAGGAGCAGTTTTGCAACAACATAACAATGGATGCTTGGAACCTTTAGCCTTTTTCTCTAAAAAACTACAACCAGCCGAAATGAAATATTCCGCTTTTGATCGTGAATTGCTCGCAATTTATTTGGCAATTAAACACTTCCGATATTTTGTTGAAGGTCGTGAATTCACTATTTACACTGACCATAAACCTCTAATTAGCGCAATTAATTCTAAAACAGAAAGAAGTCCACGACAAGCTCGACATCTGGATTTCATTGCACAGTTTTCAACAGATATTCAACACATCACAGGTAAACAAAACGTTGTCGCCGACAGTTTGTCACGAATAGGTGAGAACGAAGCTGCCTCAGTTGAAGAAACAACACTAGATCTTAAATCAATTTCAGAATTACAGAAGCCTGACCAAGAACTTCAGAAATTACTATCTGGTTCTACTCGTCTCACAAGTTCATCTTATAAACTTGAGCGTTTCTCATTTCCTGGATTAGAAATATACTGTGAAGTTGGAAAAGGAACAAATCGTCCTTATCTTCCAGAACAGTTACGTCGTACAGCTTTTGACGCACTGCATAGTATTTCACATCCTAGTGTTCGCGCTACTAGAAAATTAATAACAGATCGCTACTTTTGGCCAAACATGAATAAAGACGTAAACCTCTGGGCACAGTCCTGTCTTTCATGCCAAAGATCGAAAACGCATAGACACACAAAATCGGAATTGGGTAAATTCAAACCGCCGTCTGGTCGTTTTGAGCACATTCATATAGACATTGTTGGACCTCTTCCATCATCCAATGGTTATACTTACATTCTAACGGCCGTAGATCGTTTCACGAGATGGCCCGAAGCATACGTAATGAAAGATATAACTGCTGCAACAATTGCAAAAACATTTGTAGAAAATTATATTTCCAGATTTGGGGTACCAGTAAACATTACTACTGATCAAGGAAGTCAATTCGAATCTAAGCTGTTTGCGGAACTTACCAAGCTTTTAGGTACGCATCGAATTCGCACAACTTCTTATCACCCGCAATCTAATGGAATGGTTGAACGTTTTCATCGCCAATTAAAAGCATCACTAAAAGCAAGAGGTGATATTACAAATTGGAGTTTACAGCTGCCTATAGTTCTACTTGGAATACGAGCAAGTCACAAGGATAACATCAAATGTTCTCCAGCAGAATTAGTTTATGGACAACCTCTTAGACTACCTGGAGAAATTTTTATTCATCCAACCAATAATCAACCAGCAGACTCTGAACAGGTAATCGAGCATCTACGACACACTATGCGCAACCTAGTTCCTGCTGAGCCACATCATACTCCGCAAAGCAACATTTTTATTCCAAAAACGCTGGATACATGCCTTCACGTTTTTGTCAGAGTTGACAAAGTTCGCACAGGATTATCTTCTCCTTATCAAGGTCCGTACAAGATAATTCGACGCTTTAGAAAACATTTCCTCATCGACAAAGACGGCAGAAATACATCGATATCTACACCCAGAGAAATCAATTCATCTATTATTCCGTTAGCGTATAATCCATACAAACATTATGTGTGAAATTCAACCCTTCCTAGCATTGGAACAGTTTATTCAATTAATGCATGTTTTATTCCTATTTTGATAAACACTCATTATTCCGAATAAAGTATAAATCCTTAAAAAAGCTAAAGATATACTATGCATAAAGCCGCATGATTTAATACAAAGTATGATTATTAGGAATAATAAATTTATGAACGGATTACATAAAACATTCCTTTTTAGCGAAGTTTTCATGAACTGAAATCATGATATCCATGAAAGATAGGTGGCATACAATATCCCTTATTAAGTAGTTTTTGCTCTTTGAAATAGTGATTAGAGATTACATTATGCTAATGAAGCGAATAAATAAAAAACTGTAGTTTGCTGGTAACATAAATTTATTAACAAGTTATTTTTTATAATTTAATTCATATTAATTCATAATGAATTTATGACAATTAATTTAAATATTGTTCAAAATATTAAATTAAAAGATTTAAGTTTAACATAAAGTTTGTAATATAAATAAAAATTAAAATTAAAGAACTCTAGGTAGAAAAAACTGTTCTTTATTATAAAGCATATGAATTTCAAAAGGTTTTTTTGAGTTTAAATCCTTAATATTTTTTTAGTAATATTTCATTTTTTGATTCGCCTGTTTTATAAATTTTTAAATGCGGTTCAAAATCAACCATAGCAATTTCGTTTAAAATTAAAAACAAAGCGGATTCATCATATAACATTTCAACAATTAAATATAATTTATTATCTTCATAAACATAATAGTTTTTTTTAAACAAAGTTCCTTTATAAATCAAAACAGTAACAGAAACGATAGAAGTAATTTTAAGGTTTTGCTCCAATTTTAGATCATGATAATTAATTTTACTTGGGTCAAAATCTTTTAATCGTTGAATTATTTCAATATCAGGATCAATTATATTATTTTTCATTACATTGTAAGCAAATGAATAACTACATTTTTTACTAAGTGAAAAGGGGAGATTAACCCGAGAATTGCAAACTTTAGAATATTCCTTAATAAATTTGTTTTTACTTTCAAGCCTCATACAGCTTAAAAGTTTTAAGGGACCAGAACTTTCGATCAACCGTGGATAATGGCATATAAAATGGTGTTTTGGTTTAAGGTTGGATTTAAAACAAAATTTGTAACGTGTATGGTGTTTTTTTATTAAGTCCCGTAGATATAGAAGTTCCACTTCGCTATAAGAATCTTTCAGAAGAAATTCAACTAGTTCATATAATATGAGAACGTATTTCCAGCATAAATCGTTCCTTGGAACAAAGCGACCTACAAAAGCTGGAAAATAACGTAGAAAACAATAACTCTCTCTAGCCGACATGTGCAAATTTTTTACATGATCTTCTTTAATAAAGTTTGGTCTGTTTTGCACTTCAATTTCACCATAACCGAAGTTTTGAATAATATTGTTTAATATTTCTAAATCGAAATATTTTTTTTCAAATATAAAAATGTTTAAAGCTTGAGCGAGACCAAATTTAATTATTCCCTCAAATACATCATGCATTATATCACAGTAAAAATTCTCAGTAACATCAAAATACTTAAGATCATTAAATATAGAATTAAACTTTACTCCCGTAGATTTAAAGTCTTTTTTTTCTAGATCTAATTTGTAGTTGTCCTTGTTTCGCAAATTATCCATATTTTCAACAATTGATAGTTCCATCTTAGATTTTGATTCTTTACAATGTCTACAATAAAAATTATGAGAAAAGGAAGAACTATACCCCATTAACAAGTTTAATGCAAGGTTATCTCCTATGATAAGACCTAGAATGAATTTGACGTTTTTTGTTTTATTTGATATAATTAAATCGATTCCCTGGGTTTCGATTAGTTTCAAACAGTCAACTAGATAGCTTAAAGATTGATTAGGTCCAAATTTTTTTTTCATTAAAAGCGCTACGAATATGTTATTTAATTTTAAACTTTGGGAAGGCAAAGTTGGAAAAAAAAAATAAAATCCTGCAATTGATTGAGAGCCTGCGTGGGAACCTAAACTGTTTCCTGTTTCGAAATCATCGTAATATAAAATATAAGGTATGACGAATTGATTTGGCGAAAACATTTTTAACTTATGCTTCCATAATTTACCTTGAGCGAAATTTTCTAGTTTATCCATATTTGAGCTACATAAACGGTTTGTATTGTCTACAGTATTTTGAAATATATTTGAGAATTCAAAAAAAAGTTTTATTTGATAAACTATTAGACTGAGAGCCCGCGACAGCCAGACCTTCGTTATTTTATAAAAGCTGAAAGTTTCTCTGTGCATACCCCCTACTCAGGTAGGAACGATAAGTGACATATGAAGTTTGGATCATAGTGGCTTTGGCAGGGAGCAGGTTCCAAAGGGGCCTCCAAAGTTTCGTGAAAGTCTAAAAGGTAATTTTTTTATATATTATTCAGGATAGTATTAGAAGTCACGTCACCCAATGCCAGACACTTACTATCGTGGAAACCCCCTGCCAGACGCCCTTAAACATTAAAGTTTAAGGGTGTCTGGCAGGGGGTTTCCACGATAGTAAGTGTCTGGCATTGGGTGACGTGACTTCTAATACTATCCCGAGTGAAATATAAAAAAATTAGCTTTTATACTTTCACGAAACTTTGGAGGCCCCTTTGGAACCTGCTCCCTGCCAAAGCCACTATGATCCAAACTTCATATGTCATTAATTGTTCCTACCTGAGTGGGGGGTATGCGCAGAGAAACTTTCAGCTTTTATAAAATAACGAAGGTCTGGCCGTCGCGGGCTCTTAGTCTATATAGGTTGCAAAACACAATCATAAATAAGATTTTTTAAGCGCGGTTGGCCATGTTCTAAAGCTTGATTTATTTCCATATGGATTTTATATTTTTGTGGAAGTTCAAACTGCATTTTACTTTTTAACTCTTTAATTAATAAAAATTCAGATTTTACTTTCTCAAAAGTGCTTGGTATGATATTTAAAGCTTCAGATATATCAAACTTAATATTTGTAGAACAATTCAAAATATTTGTTAGAAAATCAATTACCACTTGTAAAATACAGTTATTAAAACCTTTTATGGTTTTGTCTATGAGCACAGTTGTCATATTGGTTTTAGAGTACAATTCTAATACAAAAAGCAAGGCTTGATGTTGCAATTTATTTTTGAATTCTAAATTATCAACAAAAGGGAGGTTTACATTTTTTTGAGGTTCTGGTATAGTAGTTTGCATTAAATTAGTATTTGAGGCAATGCAGTAATTTTCCGATTTTGGCCCAAATTCTTGCGATAAGGGTTGGGGACTTTGACTTAATTGAGATTGGTGTAAATTTATGAGATGTCTTTTAAAAGTGCTTCTGTTTGCAAACAATTGATTACAATTATTCTGCGAACAACGTAAAACATCCGTTGGTTTTAGATAGTGAACATGAGCCAAATGAAAAATTAAGAGATCTATTTCACAAAATGAGTTACAACATTTAAAACAGATAAACATTTTTAACTGCAAGGGATTTAAAAGGACTATGTTAACTTATCTTTAGAACTTTGCACAAAAATTACGGATATAAAGATATGATTAAAAATAGTTATTCAGAGCTAAATAAATTCTTAATTTTCTAAGTCGAACATTATGTCTATAATATCAGGCGTTAAATTATCAAATTTCGTTGTAATATTGTAAAAATGTTTTTGTATAAATAACCAAAACTTTTCCGATTGCTTTGGATATTTTAAATTAAAGGTAAAAAAAATTTTGAAACAGATATCTAAAGCAGATACCTGAAACAGATATCTAAAAAGTTTGGTGCACTATAAAATACCCCCTCATACGTTACACAAAATTCAGGTGATGGCAAATTTAAATAAATAAGAAATGGTTGCAGCTGAAGATTTCTTTTTACACAAAACTCTTTCATTTGATTGATTTTGATTTTGATATCAGACGAATCTGTTGCTTCAACAACAAAAGACTGGATTGAGTCACTTATTGATATTTTCCAAAACTTTTTGTTATCTAATTTAACTTTACCGGCAGGTTTTAATATGTAATGCATTAATTTGCAAATTTGTAAATTATGTAGATCTGTAAAAATTACATTATAGAATTAATAATAGTTCACTTAAATATATATTAGAGTATAAACGTATACCTTCGATATTTGAAAGATGTTTAAATATTTCTAAAGTTGCTTTGTGTTTGAGTTTTTTAGGAAAAATTGTTTTTATTTTTAAAATAAATTGTTGCCACGAGCCAAATAAATTTTGCGTTTGGTTAGGAAACTGCTCCTGAAAGTCAATTTCAATCTGTAAATTAAACGAGAAAATATATAATTTATTATAAAAATTAGATTAACTTATTATGCTTACCAATCTAAATCCATTTGCATTTGTGTATAAAGTCCATTCAGTAATGAACGCGTCAATAGTTTTCAAATTTCTAAAATCAGCTTTTCTAAGATGAGAGGTCTCTTTCCATTTTATCTCAACGACCTCCCATGGAGTACAGTGTAATTTTAACCAATTTTTATTGTCAATATCAGAAAAACTTATGTTATTATTTTCAACAATAGTGCTTTCGGATTCTTTAAACAAATATTTTGTTAATGGGGAACCATATAAAGATACGTATAAAAAATATTATACCTGAAAATGTACTGCTATTTGAACTTCTTCGTCGCGTATGGTCGCTGAAGTATCCAGCTTTTGTTAAATTTTTGGAGAGAACTCTATATTTATTATAAAGTTTTCCGGTTGGATTGCCTACTTCTTTAAAATAGTACTCCTAAAGTTGTAAAAATTGTAATTTCAATTAAAGCACGTATGAAAAAATAGACGAAAAATAGTTTAGAGCTTAATTTTTAATGAATATTTTTAAATTAATTACGTTAGTTTAAATAAATGATTGTCAAACCACATTTGCAGAAATGTGTTTTTAATTATATTGAAATTCCTATTTTACCCTTAGTGCTTATATATGCATTATTTTTCGACTTACACCATTTTCTTCTGGAAATAAAAGTTTTATTTGTTGAGTTACTTTGTGAAACACATCTAGCGTCATTGCTTGGTTATTGTCGACAAACTCTCTGACAACAAAAGTACTAAACAAATCTCTAGTTGCAGAAGTGAACCCAATTGGTGTGTTCGAATCATACAACAGTTTTACTCTTGCACCATTTGGTTTATGCAGAAATTCATTCAGGTCCTAGTTGTAAAATTTAAATATTTAAGAAATTGAGACATAATTCATAAACCTTTAATCTATTTACAAAACTAAATTTATTAGTTAAAGTCCCGGATGAGCAAGATGTTCCGGATGAGCAACTTTCTGTGTTCGCATGTGGTTGACTCGTATCACGTTTAGGATTATTTATATCGTCTTCAATACTCTATTAAAATATAATATAAAAATCATTCGGACATATGAAAATATTTATAAAACTCTATTCCTACATGTTTTTGTTTCCACTCCTTTAGACGTGCACGAAATATGGCTCGATTCCCTAAATCTGATTTAAAAATATCACTGATGTCTTTTTCCGTAAGATACATCAGACTCAATACAGTAATATTAAACTCTTGAACAAAAAGTATTACAATTTAAAAACTTAATACATAGATTCACTTGTAATGTTACCTAGTAATTTTGGCAGAATCGGTTCCATTAACCATTCTTTCATTAGTTTTGTCAGATCACAATCAATTATTACCACCTCAACTTCACTATAATCTGTTGTAGGCTCAGTGAGTGCCTTTTCATTGTTGTGATCGTCCATTTTAATTCTAAAACTATGAATAACAACGATTAATTTAACACTGATTAAATTTATAAACTTTATGTACATCCAATAGCACATTTTCGATTTGTAAACTATCACATTTCTCAGAACTATATAAAACAACACATGTTTCCTTTTTTCTATAAATTAATTGTTCTAATTTAGCAACACAAAAATCTTACCTCAATTTTCTCGTTCAAAGAATTTTTATTAAAAAAATCCTTAATTTATATATATGTATATATATATAATCGTTCAATCAAATTTATTTTAAAATTTAGCACTAATTAATCACAAGACCACTTCACACAAATGTTTTACGGATATTAAATATTCTATGTAGAAAATTTCTATTGGTTTGTTCTACAAGTCAAAACATGTTTGTAATCATAACAGTACAATCAGGTAATATTAGGGATAAATTATGTATATTAAGAATAATTTAATCTTTATTTGCGAATTAACGTTATATTTCTATTTCAATTGTCTTTGTTTTCTGAATAGTAAGTTATTAATGAAAATCATGATTTATGTACTATAAAGAATTTTTCCTTACGCATGTAACAACCATTGTAATGTAAGTTAAATACAATATTAGGAATAAAATGATCATTTCTGTCATATAAAATGATTTTGAGGAATAATTGATATTATTATTAATTTTATGTCATTCCTATACGAGTATTCCTATGATATGTATAATAAGTGATTATGCTTTTCTCTGGGTGTATAGATCGCCTAAAACCAGCATTCGGAGTTGCCATCACCGATATTGAGCAGAAGAAATGCGTAAAATTTTCAATTTAATAATAAAAGAAAACCATTTTTTTTATTTTTCAAACATATTTTTAATCATTTGTTTTCTCTCTTTTTATTACATGAAGCATTTACTCGGAGGAGGGTGATGTAGTGGTTTCTACAACATTCTACAACATACTACAACATTCTACAACATCATATTATGAAACACTCTGTAGAATCTACAAAAGTTAAAACTTGTTCATACCACAAAATACTGTTACAATAAATATATAACGAACGTATTTTGGATTATATAATTTAGAATTAATAATGAATCTCACTCGGTGGTGAACACAATAAAATTGTTAAAATAAATATTGTAAAATAAATTGTTAAATAAAAAGTTTTACTATTTATAATAAAAGTTTATTTTGTGAGTGTAGAAATTAAAAGTTATTAAACGAAACCATAGTGCACATTAAAGTGATAGCGTGTTACAGTGCTTCACACAGCCGTAACGGCTATTACAAACATTGATGATCGTTACATTGAATCTTTGCGTACGGCTTCTCATTGTGCATATCCGCATATTAATTGGGCCAAAGTAACATGTTGAATCGCGACGATGTATGAGAAAGCCAACTCCAAATACTCCTCCGTTTTCAATGACCGCAATAGTATAGAGTGTATCCCTTGGCTGTTCCGTGGATTCCACTCCCTGGCCATCTTAGTTCTTGTAACGCCACTATATCTAGTGTATAACTATCGATTTTGTTTGTATGCCTTAGTAGATCTCTTGGTCTTCTAAGGCATAGCACGTTCCAGGTTCCCATTTTTAAATCGTAGTCCGGGTACAGTTTCCGAGGTCGTTACAATAATCCGAGATAATCCGAGGCCTGTGTACAGAATTCATGACAAATAATTTTTACGGACATGGGGTATTAGCCCTTCGCCAAACCGAAATTTTCGTGAATGGGTTCGTTCTGCATCTTAAGGTCACCATAAACAACCTTTTTACATGTTTATA
Source organism: Diogma glabrata (assembly GCA_963693315.1). Lineage (NCBI taxonomy): Eukaryota > Metazoa > Arthropoda > Insecta > Diptera > Cylindrotomidae > Diogma > Diogma glabrata. Next base: position 103,806,349 of record OY856186.1, on the reverse strand, counting down.
TACACCCAAAAAAATAATCGTGGTAGATCCGACAAAATTGCAGGTAAATTCGAATAAAATGACATTGTTTTGGCTCCGACATTTTATTTAGTTAAATTGATTGTATCGCTACAATAAAATACAAATGCACAAAACTTTAACTGTCAAATGAATAAACTTAATGTTATTTCGACAGTCAATGCTGTTGTTATAAACATCTAGAATACCAAGCATACTAGTCTTTTGTAGAATTAACTGCAGTACTTTTGATAAGATTATTAAAGTCAACAAAAATGTTTTCAATTCAAGCATTTTATATATAGATTTAAAATTCAAAATCAAAAGTAGCTTTTGAATGCAGCATTTTCTTATTTTTGTTAATTTAAGGGCAATTTTCTCAATTTTATATGCAATTTTTTACTATGTTAAATCGACGTACCTCTGTCGATTTATTGATTTTTTTTTGGGTGTAGCGAGCCGCTTGATCCAAGACAGACGCCCGCTCCAAGCCGCCCCTAACATGAAGAACAGACGCTTGAGTTGCATTTGTTTTGTGGCGCCAAAGACTCGCCATGGTGCAGAATTATTGAGTATAAGCAGTATTTACTCTGCCCCTCTCAACTACACCAACCTTATTCTGTTAGCGTTACCCAGGCGTGGACGTAGAATTTTGGATTTCACTACCCCTCCAATATAATGTTGACTTAAAAAAAAAATCAATATGTGATACGGATTCCAAGAAAAGGGACGAAAAACAAAAACATGAAGTATATGCAAAATAATGACGTCGAATATTGTCAGAATTTTTTTGAAAAGAAAATTTGAACTTACCTAGAATATTCGAGAAATTAAGTAAAATTCTATTTAAGGAATTTCTTTTGCAAAACGATATATTGTTCATAGTTCATACTAGATTGCGATATTGAATATAAATTCATAGTAGACTATGATAGTGTATATATAGTGAAAATTAAAATGCGAAAATATAAACAGTTCAAATTAAAATTGTGTTAAGTGAAAATAAATGACAAACGGAACGCTGCGTAAACATAAAGTCGTCTTAACAAAAGTAAAGTTGTTTTTTAGTTCTGAATAAAGTTTTGAATATGTATTATTTTTATTTAATAGAAATATTTAGAGTTTCTTTTTGACGCTCCGTGTATTCTGGAAGCTTGTACGTTGGAGTTTGTTGGAGTTTTTAAAACTATTGAATATTGTTTGCATAATTATTTTCCTGTTGTTGTGGAGCAATAGCGGTGTTAGATATTTTAAAACCTGGAGTGTTTGCTTAATTTTATATCAAAGAAAAGTGAACAATAAAACTAAAATTTTCAAGCAAATTTAACTCGTGTCACAATAAATGTCACTATGTCACACAATAAAATATGTCACTATGTCACAATAAATAGGTAACTAGGTGTAACAATTTTGAGGTTCATATGAGTACTTTGTTGTAAGGCTATAGCAAAATAGTTAGTTAAAATAATGATGTTACCTCCATTTAAATTGTATTTTTAAACAATTTTCTGATAATAATTTTATAATAAAAAAAAATTAAAATTCTAAATATAAATAAAAGTTTTTTTAAATTAAAAAAACGACCAAAATAAGTAAATTTATTTATCATTTGGGACCACAAATATTAAAATAAATAAAAATGAAATAATATTAAAATTTAAAACCATAAAATGTCTTGTCTTATGACGCTGTTTCGTCATTATTCTTGGTAAATTAAATTTATTATAAATTTTTATTCGTGTCTGTTACCTCTTTGTGTGCGCATCGCATCGTTAATAGTGTGTAAACTATTATTGTTTATTCTCTAAATTTTCTAATTTCTCCAAAAGATTTCATTTTTAAGACACTCATGGGTTTTTAATGTAATACATAGTTCTTAAAAGTTTCGTGGTTGAAAAATAAATTGTTGTTTTGCCTTTATACACGCTTATTTTAAAGATGAGAATTCTCAATGGACATCAGAGATAAAAACAGTAGTTATGTTTAGAGATTGATTGTCTTGTCATAAATAGAAAACTAAATAAGACAACAGCACCTGATATTTTATTTAAAATTCCTTTTTTGACTGTTTTCTAATTTATGTTTGTTTTTTATGTGTTTTAAAGTTGGTTATTGATTTAGAATGTGATATAAGATGAAATTCAAGATGTAAATAGAGGTTTTTTTATTTGACTTTTATAAAATTTTAATTACTTGGAACTTGTTTTTAATATTTTATGTTCGTGTTTTATTGACTTTGTTATAATATGCACGGTATTTCTTGTGGGTATTCACATTTGAATGTCACCTTTTTTCTTTGGATATTTAGAAAAGGAGCAAAAATCTTTCAATTTCAAATGGAGTAGATTTTCATGATGTACTTGTTTTGTAGCTGCATTTGACTTATAATATTAAATGATGAATTGAGTGTTTGAGTGGTGACCGGAAACCACACACTTGTAAGTAAAGCACGATTTTTTTTAAGAAAGTATCAATTTCATTTAAACTTTTAGATTCCTAGATTTTGGCATATTATTGAATTTGATTTTTGATTGGTTGAAATCTGATACAAAAACGACTGTAAATTGTTGATCCCAATAAAGTTAAAGTTATAACGCAAATGATCCACGGACCGACCACAAACTTTCAACAGACATACTTTCAAACAGACGAAACTCTCTATACTCGATCTGTCTGCGAAAATCTGTCGGTACTGTCTGCGAAAATCAATAAATTTTAGAAAATCTATAAACTTTTAAAAATCAATAAACTTTAAAAACCGTACCCTAGTTTTTTTTAAGGAATCGAGTTTGATTTAGAAAAATCGAAAAAGATTGAAATATTTAAAAAAAAAATTCAATAAATTATCGACTGCTTAGTTGTTGAGTTATTTCCAAAAACGAGGTTTGGTTTTCCTGTCCCCTTAACTTCGAACATTACAAAAGAAAAAAATTGAAGATTAAACACAAACTATAGCGGTCGACGTATCTTTTAAAACTTTGTTCGAAAAAAAATTGTGCATGCACCGTATTTATACGATGGTCGATTCTACAATCTACGGTCGATTGTTCGAATGCAGAAAATAAATCCTCGGATAAATCGTCGTTTGTATTGTATGAATCAGGATAGAACAAAAAATTAATCCGAAAATAAAATTCTATTCTCTGTTTTATTATTTCTTTTTCTTGTATTAAAACAAAGGATAAAACAATTTGTTTTTTTTTCTTGACATGCGCATAGCAGGATAATTTTGTTTTGAATTTGTGGTTATTTTTTAATTTAAATTTGTGCGTTTCTAAAACTTGTTTTTTAATATAAATCAATAGTAAAATAATGGTATATTTTCCTACAAGAGATGTTAACGTTGTTTTTTTCCTGAGTAAACATTTGTTTACGAGACGCTTCTGAGCGTTACAATTGAAAACTCAAGTGGAATGGAATGTGATCGTTTTATGCGTTGACGTAAAAAATACAAATGGCGAGTTTGAAAAAATAAAGTAAAAGCTACAATTTGCAAGTCTTAATAATAAATAAGCTTTAATAAATATGGCGCACACACACTAAAAAAACTTTTAACCATGAGATCCAAGTTTGTATGAAAATTATTTTGAGTAAAATTAGATTTATACAAATTTGCATTTGTTTTGGCTTTTCGACTTATTTTCGAAAAAAGATTCTAGTGAAATAAAATTTGTGATAATTTTGAAGCTTGAGCTACAAAATTATGGATTGGTTTTGAATGAAGTGAATAAAATTTGTCGTCGTCATCATCATTTGAAGTTTTATTTTGGGTGCAATAAATTTGAATTCAATATTATTTAACAATCGCTTGTAACTTTGGCGCAACAATTGATCACATTATTATATATTTCGTATTCAACATCCGCCGGTACCATTGGCGCAACGGTTGATTCATATCATATGAATATTTTTATTCAAAAATCGTCTGTGGTTTAGGCGCAACGATTTTTATTTTATTGTATTATTGTTCTTGTTCAACAATCGCTGCTACCATTGGTGCAACGATTAGTTGTTCTATTGAATTAATTTATATTTTATTAACTTTTATTTTTAAATGTAATAATTACAACTGAAGTAGTGTGAAGTAGTCTTGGTTCCTCCGACTTTTGGTGTCGTCCGAATTTCAATTATCTTTGTCTTCTTGTGACTATTTTGCGTGCAATGCATCATCTGTGATGGGCTAAGGAGAGGCATTATCAAACTTACAGACTTCGGGAATTTAATCTCAAGGCACGCAACTCCTCAAATGTTCCTTATTCTGGTTTCAGTATCAGGAATGCATAGTGTTCATTTTAAATTCGCATCTGTATTGACTGCAAGGTAACAATTACTAAATATGTAAAAACCGTACAAAATCTTCTTTCGAGAATGGATGACATTTTGGTAAATACGGTTACCTGTAAATGTTGGTGTCATATAACGGGTGATTTTGTTCTATTACATTTCAATTTTTAAAAAATATGATATTACTTGTTTACATAAAGCAAATAGGTTTTTAAGTAAAACGTTCTGGCAAAAGAAAATTACTTCTGTGTTGTGCAAATATTGTAAGTAAATATACCCAAATTTAAATCTAAACTCATATATCGTAAAACAAATCGAATAAAAAACTATAAATAAAACAACAAACAAAAAAAAAACTATTTCCCATTATACTTGAAATTGTTTTATTTGTCTGGTGGCTGTTAATCTATGTTGTTAGTTGAAATTGAATTCGAAAAAGAAGATTGTTTCTGAAACGTTAACAATTCCCAATGTAAAAGAACTAAAGTTATTGCAATAGTTTCGATAAGTGTTGATTGAGATTTTTTTGTTTATAAAGTTAGGGATGGGATGGTTGAAATATTATGTAATAAGGATGAACGTTTGTTTGCGATGGCAGTTTTAATACCGTAACTGATTGAGCTCTGAAATTTAGAAGCTGCAAATTTAATTCCTTGTTAGAAAAATATAAAACAATTATCATAGGAGGACATATCAATGATCATAATCAGGGAGTGAGGGAGTGACCTTCTGAGGCAGTGAAGAAGAGTTTGTTCTGTTTATCAAACATTGTATTTAGATGTTTAAAAGCAATTGTAATATTTTAGGGAAATTTTACAACGACAAAGTACATCCGCATATCACAATTTACAATTACTTCGGTCTGAAAGACCTAAGTATTACATTCATGAGCTAAAAGTGAAATTCTTACCCCCACTTTTTTGGTATTTTTCGACGTTTTAGGATCTACTGATTCTAAAAAGTCAAAAAAAAAATGTATGTCTATCGGCCGGCCGTCCGTCAGGCCGTCACAACCGACGAAATCTAGAAAACCGCTGAAGGGATTTGAAAAATTTTGAATTCCAAAAATAGGTACACTCAATAGTAAGAACCGAAAGGACGATGTGTTCGATAACTGTACCGAAAGTGTGTCAAAAAAAACGTCAAGTGTAACAAAACAAAACACTGAAACAAGGAATGCATATTTTTGCTTAAAAAACGTTCATTTTAAGCGATATCGAGAAATCTGGATGGTCGGGATTGGTATGTGAGATCAAAAATTAGATTATTGCATTAGAAGTTTGTCAAAAAAATGTTGTCAAGTGTGTCAGAAGAAAGATTTTTATTTATTTTTTTACCCAATTTTTCGGAACAAAATAAAATTAATAATTTGTATGACATGAAATTTTATTATTATTATAGAGAATTATGGCATTATAAGTTTGTCAAAAAAATGTTGTCAAGTGTGTCAAAAAATGATTTCATTTATTTTCCTAGCTAATTTTTTGGAAAAACAATTGTTGCTGTTTTAATGACGTAAATGTAATTGAAAAGAAATTGGACATAGAAATTTTTTGAATTTGTTATAGTTTTTGAGTTATTTTTGATTAAAAGTTTGTATTTTTGATTTTGTAATAATTTTTGCAATATTTTTAGAGTTCTGGAAAAACTTTTAATTTTTGATGTTATAATTTTTGCAATATTTTTAGAATTTTTACAAAAATATTATTCTTTTTATATATTATTTTAGAATTTTGAAAAAAGTTTTAATATTTGATTTTGTAAGAATTTTTGGAATATTTTTAGAATTTTGAAAAGCTTTAAATTTTTGATTTTATTATAATATTTGGCATTTTGAAAAAAGTTTCAATTTTTGCAATATTTTAAGAATTATGGAAAAAGTTTTGATTTTTGATTTTTTTATAATTTTTGCAATATTCTTAGAATTTTGAAAAAAAAAAATATAGACTTTATATGTATTCTTAGAGTTTTGAAAAAAGTTTCAATTTTATTTTGTAAGAATTTTTGGAATATTTTTAGAATTTTGAATTTTGAAAAAAGTTTAAATTTTTGATTTGTTATAATTTTTGCAATATTTTTAGAATTTTGGAAAAAGTTTGCATTTATGAATTTTAAGAACTTTTGGAATATTATTAGAATATACAAAAAGTTTAAATATTTGATTTCATTTTAATTTTTAGAATATTACGTAAATGTAATGACGTAAATGTAATTGAACATGGAAATTTTTATATATATAATAGTTTTTGAAATAGTTTTTAAATTTTGAAAATGTTTGTATTTTTGATTTTGTAATAATTTTTGCAAAATTTTTAGAATTTTGGAAAAAGTTTTAATATTTGATTTAACTTATAACAAGTTTTGCAATATTTTTAGAATTTTGGAGAAAATAGAATTTTTGAATTTTTTATTTATGTATATATATTTAGAATTTTGAAAAAAGTTTCAACTATTGATTTTGTAAGAATTTTTGGAATATTTTTGAATTTTTGGTTTTATTATAATTTTTGGAATTTTGAAAAAAGTTTCAATTTTTGATATTGTTATAGTTTTTGCAATATTTTTATATTTACAATATTTTTGGAATTTTGAAAAAAATATGAATTTGTGATTTTGTAATATTTTCTCGAAACGCTAAATATACATCGCTGACCAAAACTAAAAACAATGTCCTCATAAAAGTTTTTTGCCGAAAACTATATCAAAATCCTTAACCCAGACCGAAGTCTTGATATTTTATATTTAGAATTTGCAAATTTGAAATAAATTTGTCGAAATTTTTTATCTAAAATAAATAATTAACGTGAGAAAGAACTAATTAGCTTAGGGGTTTGTTGCACATTGGATGGAAGGGAAGAGGAATGGTATAGATGAGTCGACAATATATACCTAGCTGCTGATTTTTTTACTTTTTTGTTTTAGACTGATTAGTTTTCTTGTGTTGTAAACAAACAAAGTGGTGCAGTACAATACATATTTAGGGGTTGTGAATATATAATACTACTACAATACAATACTAAACATATTTAGGAGTTGTGAATATATAGTAAGATTAACATAATAATTAGTGTTGATGTTTTGTATTTATCCACACATATGAAATTTTTAATTGTCTAGCTTAACTATAAGTTCCTGATGTGACCATTAAGGTCAAACTCCCGTCCCATTACTATTTTTTTGGGCGAAAACTTCTTTAGGCGCGTCTTGGGTGATTTTTGGTTTGGAAATCTTATACATCGAGTCGCCACCACCCTGTACTTATAATAGTATTAGCTATAAGAATATGACGTGTTGTGCTTGGCCAGCAGTGAAAATTACGCAGACGCGTTGGATGATCTGTGGTCTATGGATCGCCATCACCCTGTAGCTGTAATTTGTGATATTAAAAAAAGGAAATTAATATGTAAAACCAACACGTTATATATATTTTTTTATTTTATTGTTATTTCTTACATATTATTGTACCATAACAGTTATTATGTTGATTGGTGAATCAATCAAGATTAATTAGTAACAGTCAATTTTTGTTGTTCAAGTAATTTGATTGACTAATATTAACATATAGTCAAATTTACCTAATCAAAAGAGAAGCAAAAGATATCGTCCGTCGTCTTCATCGTTTGAAGATGGTACAATAATGATTTTCAATTGGATTCAATTACGACATCATCCGCAATTAGTGAAACAATTGCCTCAATCTTGCATAATTATTCAACAATCACCTATTAGTTTGGTGCAATGATTTTTTTTGTTAACTTTCACCAATTACTCATTTTTTTTGATGCAACGATTTGTTTTTATGATATTATTCAACAACCACCCAATTTTTTGTTGCAACGAACTTTTTTATGATAATTTTCATCCATTACCCATTAATTTTGGTGAAACAAGTTATTTATGATATTGTTCAATAATCACCTATTATTTTGGTGCAACGAATTTTTAATGATGTTTTTCAACAGTACCCTATTTATTTCGGTGCAATGATAATTTTTTATGGTAATCGTTAAACCGTCACCGGTGCAACGACAATTTTGAATGGTATTATTCAACAATTGCCTGTTTTAGTGCATCGATTTTTTAATGGCGTTTGTCTACAATCGCCTATTTATCTTGGTGCAACAATTTTGATGTTTTCTTTCAACAATCACCTATTATTTTGGTGACAATTATAGCAAAGGTGGGTAACTCTATCACAAGCTCTAATAAATTTTAATCGAAATCATTCACAACAACATATACCACTGGTGCAACCTTGAACGCAACATTTAGTAATAATAATTTAGTCAGTAATATGTGTGGTTAAATATATTGGGTATGGCTGGTTGGATCTGTAACAAATCATGGGGTGTCTACTTTACTTCTTACCTTTGTTTCCGTTCATTCAAAAACGTTCGCGTGCATCCAGCATTTGTAAAGGGCCGAGAATAAAATTACCGAATCCATGTACTGAAGCTAGTCAGAATAAACCAAAGGCGCGCGTATTCTCATGCTTATGTTAATCCTGTGCTCTAATTTTCCGCTCGTTCCAACTCGTAAATACAATCACATTCTATTAGTGAATTCTGTTCTGTTACATGTTTATATTATGGCCAGTTCACAATTAAGAAGTAATTAATTAGTTCCTTTCATTATCTCAGCGTCGAAATTTACATGTACTCATCCAAAACAAAATCCGAATATGTATACCAAACTGCCAAGCCATCAATCATTACCATTCCTAATGCATTGTTGTTGTAAAATCTGTCATACGAAACAAAATATATTTCATAATAATTACTAACCCTATCATCAACCATCTTGTCTACCCTCTTTATGTTAGTTTGTAACTTAATGCTGTAGACGTTTTTTTTTCTAAAACTCAAATGTAAATCGCAATGTCAAATAGAGATCAATGAATTGGATTAAAAAAATATACAACACGAACAACAACAAGCAACAGTAAATGTATGTACGTTAAAAAGTAAAACGGATTACGATCAAAATAAAATTAATTATATTGTCAGTTTTGACAGGTTTTGATTTTAATCTTTGAAAATGTAAAGTAAATAAACTCATCAATCAAAACGGGTTGAGCTTGAGTGTTTTGTATTCAATTTATTTTATTTCATAATTCGTTATACTTATTCACATTTTTCTTGTTCTTCTGTTAATGTTATTTTTAGTTTAGTTTCGTTTAACATTCAAACGTAATGGAATGTCAGTTTATCTGCAGATTGAAAATTACAGTTTAATAAATGATTCTTGTTATATAGGTTAGAGACCGATGAGAATCTCAAAATATATAGATCAGAATGAAAGTTGAGAAAATTTTATGTGTATAATCACTATAACTATATTTTATTTGTTACGTACGTATACATCTGTCCCTTTTTTTAACTGAGCTAATGACAGTTTATTGTAAAATACTAGTAAACATTTCCGATCTAGAATTTAATTATACTTTAATAACTTCCTCACCTATCAGCCATTTTTGATTAAATAGTATTATAGAGATGAGTTTTCTAGCAATATGAATTTATAAAGTTTTCCATGTAGCCCAACGACATGATTAACTTAAAATAATGCTCATTGTATAAAAGTTTTTCAAGTTTCTTTCTAGTTTTTTGTATGGAAATTGATTTAAAAGAAAATTTATTTTCATTTCTTAAAGGAAATAAAAAATATAAAAGCGATTACAAAATGGAAACGAACATTAAAATTGAGAATTTATTGACTAAATTAATGGTCATTTTATAAAACAATTTCTTTGTTTTCCTTAAAGGAATCGAAAATGCAATTAAGATTAATGTTTTTTAATATAATTGAAATAAATGTGATAAAACTAGATTAAATAGAGTTGTAAACAAAAAATCTGGTCTTAAAAGAGCAATGTTTTCACATTTTATGAAGCTGGAATGAGAGCGGACTGGCATGTGAAAAACTTAAAATTAAAAGCTATTATTATTTTTTTTTCACTAAAAAGTGTTGCGTAATAGGTATTACAATATGTGTCACAACCTCACATAGATTCCCTTTTAGACCTAGGGTCAACTTGCATTCTGAGGTGTTGATAAAGGATTTTTTGAAACCATTGTGGATTGATGGCACTCGAGACTATTAATTCGGACAAAGCATCCCATTTGTACGGTGTACGGAAAAATAAACCTCTCTGCATTCTGTCACTATGACAGTAAGTTTTCTCAACAGTTTGGCTATTTACACAAACCGATTGATGAGTAAAACGGCAGTATAATCATGAAATAATCGTACAGTAAAATACATGGTCCTTCGAGCCGGATTTGATAAAATAATGTAGTCGAATTTATCGAAATATAAAGTATAAATAAGTGAAATAAGTGGAATTGGGCAGACGAATGCAGAAACAAAATAAAAAGCACAGTATGCCTTGTTGAGATGTGAAAAGTTTAAGCAGTTTTTGGGTTTAGAAGGCAGATACTAAAAATATAAAAGCCGATTTGAAGTTTTAGAGAAATGGATAAAATACAACTCTAAATTAGGATGCATCAAATTTTTTTATGCCACGATTTGGTAATCTTCAAATCGGTTTTCGTTAAACGATATTCTCATGGTGTGCTCACAAGTACAATCGACGTTATACCCCATTATTCTTCTCTTTTGTTTAAACAAAATAACATTCAGTGCAGATGTTGAATATATGCACCGCCAAATTTTGGTCACAGAGAAACATTTGAAATATCAAGCTATAGTGTGGAGGTCGGATGGTAGACAGCCAACACAGCACTTCAAGCTGAATACGCTAATTGATAACACATCAACTGGCCCTTAAATAGTTAAACGAGCATATTAAAAGAAATCGCTGCTAATCATCTTCATCGTCTTCCTGCAGCATTAAATTTATTGTACAAGCTCATATGTCGATGACAAAATGGTTGGAGCAAAGTATGTGACAGAAGAAGTATAATCTTAAAATGGCCTAGTATTACAATTGCTAATGCTGGCCATGAAACTTTCAAAATGGAGAAAATGGACATCTAATTATGAAGAGTTCTTGCCTACGACGCTTGAAGAAGATAGAGCCAAATGTGTGGTATTTTGCACAGTACAACGATGAAAGTTTTAGTATCGTGTAAACACGAGTCGTCAAGTATTCAGGGAAAAGAAGTTGCTGTAAGAATATAGCCAGATTTTTTGTCCGTTGGGCTAGCTATTTCCTGTAATAATAAAAATAAAAATATTTTTTTCAGCCTCTATGGTTACAACGCAACAGAAAGCAGAACTATAAAAAACAGCTGCACCATTTAGAAGATATACGGATACCGGGATGGTTGCAAACTCGGAGAAATGTCATTAAACTTTCATGAATTTTGTGACGCCAGGGAACGAACGTAAGCACTCGTGTTATATTTGTGACAAGCGATGATTAGAGAAAGTTTCCACTGTGCTTTAACAGTAGTAAAATCTAAGAATACTCCATTAAAAAATGTTTCAGTAGCCAGACTAGAGCTTTCTGTTGTACTTTTTACTTCACCACAATTTTAAATTGTGTGAAGTAATGCAATCTATCGTGAAAAAAAAAAATCTTACATACCCCAAATTTTATTTTATCTTTTGTTTTGGACCATCCTCTATCTAAATAGCCAAAAAAAAATTTGGTGTACGTCTATGTGTGGGTGGGTGGGTGGGTGAGTTTTCTGCATAGGATCTTGATGAAACTTTGGCAGATGATACAGGTTCAGTTGAAAATGGAAGATCTGGATTCATTTTAAATTTGGACAAAATGGCGGGGGGTCTCCCGAACACCTCTAAGTTTAAATCTTGAATAACTTCTGATCCCGGGTTATGATCTTATTGAAACTTAGTATATAAGGTTTTAGTACTGTTTCCAATATTTTTGCATACCAACTTCCGGTTTGTCACTTCCGGTTAAAAGGTTTTTTTTTCAGGTTGAAAAAAGACAGAAACGTTGCGAAAAGCTTTTAAATAATATGATAAAGATTTTATCAGCTTTTGGAGCACATTGTATAAAGGGTTGGGGGGTCCACCATACAACAGGTGGTTTTTTCCACAAAGTTTTTAAGTTTGTTGGGAGCATAAAACATTCATTCGTGAATGAATTTTGATGACACTTTGGAAAAAGATGCAAACATGTATGACAAAGAACTGATTAGTTTTTGAGCGATAGTGAACAAAGTGGTGGTGGGTCCCTGGAGCACCTGTTTTTTTGGAAGCTCTATAACTTCTGTACCTGATAAGCGAATTAGATGAAACTTGGTACATGAGTATGTAGTACGGTTTACAATAGTTCTGCATCCCAACTTCCGGTTTTTCACTTCCGGTAAAAAAAAATTTTTTGTACTTTTTTGAAGTTTTTTCAGTGTCTTTATGCACACTACAGCCCACAAAAATGAAGTGATTATGATGAAACTTATGGAATAGGGTTCCAATTAGTGTGAAAAGATAATTATCATGTTTTGGGACACATTGTACGAAGTGGTGGGGGGTCTACCATACAAATGCTGACTTTTCACACTCTGTTTTTTAAGTTTGTTGGGAGCATACAGACTTCATTCATTAATTTATTTTAATGAAACTTTGGAAAAAGATGGAGACTTAAGTAACAAAGAACTGATTAGTTTTTGGATAATATTGGAATAAGTGGTGGGGGTCCTCCCGAACAACTGTTTAATATGTCACACTTTTTTCAATGTTTGTTGGGAGCACACAGCATTCGTTCGTGAACGAATTTTGATGACACTTTGGAAAAAGATGCAAACATGTATGGCAAAGAACTGATTAGTTTTTGAGCGATAGTGAACAAAGTGGTGGGGGGTCCCTGGAGCACCTGTTTTTTTGAAAGCTCTATAACTTCTGTACCTGATAAGCGAATTGGATGAAACTTGATACATGAGCATGTAGTACGGTTTACAATAGTTCTGCATCCCAACTTCCAGTTTTTCACTTCCGGTAAAAAAAAATTTTTTGTACTTTTTTGAAGTTTTTTCAGTGTCTTTATGCACACTACAGCCTACAATAATGAAGTGATTATGATGAAACTTATGGAATAGGGTTCCAATAAGTGTGAAAAGATAATTATCATGTTTTGGGACACATTGATCGAAGTGGTGGGGGGTCTACCATACAAATGCTGACTTTTCACACTTTGTTTTTTAAGTTTGTTGGGAGCATACAGACTTCGTTCATTAATTTATTTTAATGAAACTTTGAAAAAAATGGAGACTTAAGTAACAAAGAACTGATTAGTTTTTGGATAATATTGGAATAAGTGGTGGGGGTCCTCCCGAACACCTGTTTAATGTGTCACACTTTTTTCAATGTTTGTTGGGAGCACACAGCATTCGTTCGTTATTGAATTTTGATGACACTTTGGAAAAAGATGCAAACATGTATGGCAAAGAACTGATTAGTTTTTGAGCGATAGTGAACAAAGTGGTGGGGGGTCCCTGGAGCACCTGGTTTTTTGAAAGATCTATAGCTTCTGTACCTGATAAGCGAATTGGATGAAACTTGGTACCTGAGTATGTAGTACGGTTTAAAATAGTTCTGCATCCCAACTTCCGGTTTTTTACTTCCGGTAAAAAATTTTTTTTTGTACTTTTTTGAAGTTTTTTCAGTGTCTTTATGCACACTACAGCCTACAATAATGAAGTGATTATGATGAAACTTATGGAATAGGGTTCCAATTAGTTTAAGAAGATAATTATCATCTTTTAGGACACATTGATCAAAGTGGCGGGGGTCTACCATACAACTGCTGACTTTTCACACTTTGTTTTTAAAGTTTGTTGGGAGCAGACAGACTTCATTCATTAATCAATTCTAATGACACTTTGGAAAAAGATGGGTACTTAAATGACAAGGAACTGATTAGTTTTTGGACAATATTGGGATAAGTGGTACGGGGTCTCCCGAACACCTGTTTACTGTGTCATCATTTTTTCAATGTTTTTTGGGAGCACACAGCATTCGTTCGTGAACCAATTTTGATGACACTTTGGAAAAAAATGCAAACATGTATGGCAAACAACTGATTAGTTTTTGAGCGATAGTGAACAAAGTGGTGGGGGGTGTCCCATACACCTGTTTTTTTTAAAGCTCAATAACATCTGTACCTGATAAACGAATTGGATGAAACTTTGTACATAAGCATTTAGTATGATTTACAAAAATTCTGCATCCCAACTTCCGGTTTTTTACTTCCGGTAAAAAATTTTTTTTTAATTGTTGGCAGTTTTTTCAGTATCTTTATGCACACTACAGCCTACAATACAGAAGTGATTATGATAAAACTTATGGAAAGGTTTCAATTAGTGTAAGAAGATAATTATCATCTTTTGGGACACATTGATCAAAGTGGCGGGGGATCTACCATACAACTGCTGACTTATCACACTTTGTTTTCAAAGTTTGTTGGGAGCATACAGATTTCATTCATTAATCAATTTTAATGGCACTTTGAAAAAAGATAAAGACTTTATTGACAAAGAATTGACTAGTTTTTGGACAATATTGGGATAAGTGGTGGGGTCCTCCCGAACATCTTTTTATTGTTTCAATGTTTGTTGGAAGCATACAACATTCGTTCGTTAAGTAATTTTGATTACACTTTGCAAAAAGATGCAAATATGAATGGCAAGGAACTGATTAGTTTTTTTAGCGATAGTGAACAAAGTGGTAGGGGGTCCTCCAAGCACCTATTATTTTGGAAGCTCAATAACTTCTGTACCTGATAATCGAGTTGGATGAAATTTGGTACATACACATTTAGTAAGGTTTACAACAATTCTGCATCCTTACTTCTGCTTTTTCACTTCCGATAAAATTTTTTTTACTTTTTCTCGTACAACAGAATTTATGTTTGTTGGGATACTACTGCCTGCTTTAATATTTTTATTATTAGAACTACGAAGTCCATAATATTGGTTAGCTTTTAATTAAAGTATTTTATGGATATTAGCTCATTATATATCCAGAACACTATGTTTCCAGAGCTGTGGTGAAGTCAGCCTATGCATCAGCGTCGCAATATTTTTTTTAACAAAATTAGTAGAATCATGTTACTGAAATGATAAATTTGTCAATATCTAGTACAATTTGCTGGATGTGCCAGTGTGTTGTCAAACATTTTTGGGAAACAGAACTTTTCAGATACTATAACTAATTAAACAAGATACCTGGCGTCGTGTTCCTTCAAAGGATAATTCAGCAAATTGCGCTTTGCGTGTTATTCTTTTTTCAGACTTTAATTTGGTGCCCAACGCCATCATTCATGATGGAGGGGACAAAACAAATGTGATTTACTCATAAACATTCACCGGAACTAAAAATAGCTTATAGCACTATAAAAGAGGAGCGCACAAGCTTCAGCATGAGCTTCATAACTGAATCTTCAAATAAAACATTTTTATAAGAACTAATTAATCGATTTTCTTCTAGCAGAAAACTAACTAAAGTAACAGCGATTATGCAGTGTTTTGCAAACTACATAATGCAAAACTATAAATGCTATTCACGTACGCAAGGTTTCTGTTGATTCGTCTGACACAAACATTAGTCAATTTATGCAAATGGGGAACAAACTCGTTTGAAATTTCAAAAAATATTTGCATATACAAGCAATGAGAAACATATGGAACAAAATAACAATTTCAATTATAATACACAAAAGCAATCACAATTAACAATTACTAGTACGTCAATTTAATTCAAACTAAGATCAAGTTAGGAAGTATCCTCTCTGTGGAAGATGATGGAGTAGTACGTATGGTAAATAGGAATAAAATATTATTAATATATATAAATATTATTATTATATTAAACATGTCAACAAAATACAAATATTTTGTTAACTGAAATCGTATTGAATTACTTCGATTTTGAAAAGTATTGAATTCATGAGCCAAAAGTGAAATTCTTACCCCAACTTTTTTGGCATTTATCGACGTTTTAGAACCTACTGATTTAAAAAAAAAATGTATGTCTGGCTGCCGGCTGGCCGTCCATCCGTCATAACCTACGAAATCTAGAAGGGGGAGGAATTTCAACAATATTTTTTTCTAAAAATAGGTATACTCAATAGGCAGGTCCGAAAGGACGATGTGTTCGATAACTGTACCGGAAGTGTGTTAAAAAATCATTAAGTGTGTCAGGAATAGCAAATTTTCATATTTTTGGCTTAAAAAACGTTTATTTTCAGTGATAATGAGTAGTAAATTTGAGTCTGGAGAAGATTGACATCCGTATGTAAGAGCAGGACCTTGATTATTGTTTTAGAAGTATGCAAAAAAAAAAAATCGTTAGGTGTGTCAAAATATTGACTTTCATATATTTTGTTTCCAAATTTTTTTGAGAAACATATTATGGGAAACATTTCTTCGGTTTTCGACTAGAAATATATAAAACATAAAAGTAATTATTTGGATGACATGAAATGTAATTGAACATTAAATATGACACATGAAAGGTGTCAAAAAATCGTTAAGTGTGTCAAGACAAGAAAATTTACATAGGTTTTGTTTAAAAATTTTGTTTTAAGAGAAAATGAGTAGTAACATGGAATGTGGAGAAATGTTGATGTTAGATTATTGCATTATAGGTTTGTCAAAAAATTATTGACAAGTGTGTCAAAAAAAAGATTTTTATTTATATTTTTCCCAATTTTTTGGAAAAAATAAAATTAATTATTTGTATGACATGAAATTTTATTATTATTATAGAGAATTATGGCATTATAAGTTTGTCAAAAAAATGTTGTCAAGTGTGTCAAAAGATTGATTTTTATTTATTTGTTTACCCAATTTTTTGGAAAAAATAAAATTAATTATTTGTGTGACATGAAATTTTATTATTATTGTAGACTTATAGGCATTATAAGTTTGTCAAACAAAAAATGTCAAGTGTGTCAAAAGAATGATTTTCATTTATTTATTTAGAAAAAAATAAACTTAGTTATTTGTATGAAATGAAATGTAATGAACATGAAATTATTATCATTGAGAATTTTATTGCATCATAAGTTTGTCAAAAAAATATTGTCAAGTGTGTCAAAAAATTATTACATTTGTTTGTTTAGCCAATTTTTTGAAAAAAAAATTTAGCTGTTTGTATGACGTAAATGTAATTTTTTATTTTACATGAAATTGGAAATGGAAATTTTTGAATTTGTTATAGTTTATGAAATAGTTTTGGAATTTTGAAAAAAGTTTGTATTTTTGATTTTGTAATAATTTTTGCCTTATTTTTAGAATTTTGAAAAAAATAGAATTTTTGAATTTGTGAAATTTATATAAATATTTTTAGAATTTTGAAAAAAGTTTAAATTTTTAGTTTTGTAAGAATTTTTGGAATATTTTTAGAATTTTGAAAAATTTAAAATTTTTGATTTTATTATAATTTTTGGAATTTTAAAAACTGTTTCAATTTTTGATTTTGTTATAATTTTAGCAATATTTTTAGAATTTTGGAAAAAGTTTGAATTTTTGAATTTTTAAGAATTTTCGGAATATTATTAGAATTTAGAAAAAGTTTAAATATTAGATTTTATTCTAATTTTTGGATTATTTTTAGAATTTTGAAAAAAGTTTGATTTTATTTAATTTTTACAAAATTTTTGGAATTTTGAAAGATATATGAATTTGTGATTTTGTAATATTTTCTCGAAACGCTAAATGGAGAGGTTTTTGAGTAGTTTGCTGAGTGTATCATCTTTTCACTAAATTATGTTAATTTATGTGTCTATTTCTCCGGCCTGACATATGTGCCAGGCTGCTTATCTGAATTTTTTCTCTACATGAACTCGCGGCGCCGATTCAAAATCTGCTGTCAGGCTGTGTCAGGCTGCCCTTTTTAACGTAGTTTCGGTGTCAGGCTGCCGAAATACATTTCTCCGGCTTGACACCATTTCTCCAGCCTGACATCGTGTTTTCACTCCAAAACGCATTATTTTTTATTGGCAACACGTTTTTTGCACAAATTTACAAAAAACATGTTAGCCTGACACCTGCCTGACACAGCCTGACAATTTTAAAAATATTAAAATTTTAAACTTTGAACGATTTTCTATCATTACATACAAGCACGTTCACACTCATTAGAAAAATACATGCAAATGCAAGCATCAAAATGTACATGTAACAGTCCGTACAAACGCTAAATCGCTGATTGTTGAATGTGCATTTCGATGCTTGCCTTTGCATGTATTTTTCAAATGACGATTGATCGCTTGCTTTATAGTTTTTCAGTGAAATTTAATGATTATCAGCGCGATATTTTGAAAGATCATATCAATAGATTATTGAGTACATCTCAGCTGAATTTTATTTTGATGTTTACTCTTTCATTTAAATAAAAAATATTAACAAAATAAAGTGAATGTTAAACAATGGCAAGAACGAAACCGAAAGCACGCACACTCAGTATTTGCGTTAGAAGTAAAAGCATGTAAGTTTTCTTTCACAAGTGGAGACGGTTTCAACGAACTTGTACCATATATAAATTAAACTTATCCATTTTATCGCATAAAGTTGTATTTACACACATCTTTTTTAAAAGAAGAAAAAACAGAATAAAGAAAAAGATACGTAAATACATGTGCGAATAGGACAAAACAATCACTTTTTTAAAAAAAAAAAGATGTCAATCGTGTCTATTTCGCTAATTTTTATACCGATGCTACCCGAAAAGATAAAATGTTTGTCTTTTAAAACGAAAAATAAACTTTTTAGACTGTCTGTTTAGACTGCATTGTCCTTTGGCGTTTGTTTTTTGTGCTTGATACGAAGTGCATTGTCATTCGGAAGAATGGGTGGCTCGAAATCGTCTTGATCCATCAGTTTTTCTGCTAACTCGTTTCGGACCAAATATGCTGATTTATGCTTTAGCATTTTCTCGAATAGCGCTTTGTCCGTTGGCTGAATTCTACGTTTAAATTTGGAGTCATGTGAATTTTCGTCGATGTTTGTTATGGTTATGTGTACATTTGAGTCATCCGATATGCATCGCACAAGAGCGCCACAGCCATTATCTGTGCATTTTCCTTCACAACCAATTTCGTACGTGTGGGGATTGGCTCTTTTCCACGACCAAACGAAGGGTATTTTTAACGCAAACCAAATTAATAACGATAATTTGCTGCTCCAACCTAGCTCTACAGTATGTCTCAATCGGTATGATGGCCTTTTGGTGGACGTATCTGGTTGATCTGCCTTGATGTGATGTCCTCTTGATTTCTATTTGGTATATGATGGAAAGAGAGTCTTTATGCTGGGGGAAACCCATGCTAAACCTGTAGACTAAGGCCTATTGGGCAGACTTTCTTTCAGTAAAAGGTTTAAATAAAGCTAAACTTTAAACTTTAAGATAAGTTTATTGATTGATTTTTGATTGCAATTTTCATTTAATTTATAGTACAATTGTGGAGGTCCACACCAAAACGCTGCATTTCCATTTTCTTTAAAAAATAAATTGTGTACTTAGATCGGCTCCAATTTCTGAATTCGATCGAAAACTCAAAAATTTATCTATGCTTAAATTACAACTGTTTTTCCCCTTTGTAGAATAGAGCTTGCTTTAGACATAATGTAATCAGTGTAAATACGTAAACAAATTTTCTTGAACTGCGTTGGAAAAATGTAATAATGGAAATGTAACGTTTTGGTGTGGACCTCCTCAATTGGTATATGATTTCGCCACTATATTCTATAAAAATCTCCTCCCAGGTTTATATTTATTTTAATAAATTAATCGATCATCCAATTAACGATCGATCTATTATAAAAAAGTAATATCGGTCAATTATATATGAAATAAATATATTTACCTTATTCAGCGGAAATTATATTTATTTTCGTAAATTTAATGTTGTTCCATTTTGTAATATATTTAGGTTGTATTCATCAAATTTAATATAATTTTATATAAGTTAAATTACATCATTTAAAATACATTATGAGAATTTAGATATCTGAGCTTAGTTTGTTGTATATTATTTGTTATTTGTTTTGGTTGATGACTTGCTTAATTATTTAAGTTAATTTAATGGGAAGAATAACATATGTATTGTATGTTAATAAGATTAGTCAGACATATGTTACATCCTGATAAAAATTAGGTGTTCGATATCGCCATAAATTCTATCCTTAAGATTGTTTGAGTTTGTTCAAATGATCTGGAGGACTGACACCATGCCACAGGACTAAAACACAGCTATGCTGATACCAATCCATAAAAAAGGTAATCGCCTACAATGTGCAAACTACAGAGGAATCGCTCTCCTTTGCACAGCATATAAGATCTTTTCCTACATTTTGCTATCCAAAATCAATCCTTTTGCTGGACAACTGTTTGGAGAATATCAGTGTTGTTTCCGGCGGGGCCGAGGTACTACGAGGTAGGATGATTTTGGAAAAGTGCCAAGAGTCCAACATACCTGTGCACCAATTCTTCATTGATTTCAGGCAGACTACGACTCTCTCGAATGAGAGACTCTATGGTCTGCTCTAGTGTCAATGAGAATTCCTGATAAACTGGTATCACTATGCAAAATGACAGTACAGAACTCTCAATGCTGTGTACGAGTAGAGAACAAAATATCAAAGTTTTTTAAAGTCGACTGCGGTTTAAGACAAGTTGATGCTATCTCTCCTATACTTTTTAATTCAGCCTTGGAATATGTGTGCCGTCAAAAGAAACTACCGACTAATAACAATATCTTGTCAATAAACTCGGTACAGATGATTGCTTACGCTGATGATGTTCTCATCCTTGGCCGAAGTGAAGCTGTTATGGGTGAAACTTTTAAGTCGCTTGAGAGTGGTGCTAGAAAAATTGGTCTTCAAATTAAAAACAATAAAACCAAACATATGAATGTTTCAAGAGAGGCTGAGAAGAAAGATTTGATGTGCGGCGATGAACGAATTGGGGAAGTTGAATCTTTTAGATATTTGGGATCAATGCTTGACTCAAACAACAGCATACTTACAGATATAAAAGCTCGAATCGCTGCAGGTAATCGAACTTTCTACTCAATTAAACCTCTCCTTGGATCACCGTATGTATCAACTAACACCAAGCTCAAGTTATACAAGACATTGATTAGACCGGTTGTGATGTATGGATCACAAACGTGAACCATTACACAAAATGACGAATCGCATTTATCTGTATTTGAGCGTAATATCCTAGTTACATTTTTGGTCCACTTAAGACAGACGATGGAGAGTATAGAACCCAGTATAACTTTGAGATCAGAGACCTTCTTGAGGGTCCTGATATAATAGGTTGTATCCGTTATAATAGGGTTGCTTGGTTTGTGCATGTTCTACGAGCCGATTCATAGTCTGGAATGATTAGGAAAATGTACGTTAGTACCCCAGGGAGTGGGCGACCGCGAGGTAGACCACGACTACCATGGGAGACTGACGTAATAAACGACCTTAAAAAAATCGGCTGCCATGGTAATTATTTCGCTGTTGCGAATGACCGTGATGAATATTCAAAGCTGATCAGCCTGGCAACGCTCCAACATGGAGCATGAACGCCTTAAAAAAAAAAAGATATCGCCATATTTCGCAGTGAGCAATCGTTATCTTTATGCCTATTTAAACAAATTACATATTTATAAAAAAATATGTCGAAGGTTATACACTTTTCTAAATACATACATTTAAAATTTTGCTTGTGTTTGTCCATAGAATTTTCCACTACAGCTCAATCTTCGTTTATGCCTTTGTTCTTTATTTTTTTTTTTGCACCAAATCGTATGCTGCCCGAAATCACAATTGAGCATTAAATTTCGAATTCAGTCAAATGAAATTAATTTTACTAACCTGGCTTTGTATCGATTGGCTTTGACACATCGGGTCGCAATTTTCTTCCTTTACCGGCTTCAAGTGGCTAAGCAATGCTTTTTCGTTCATTCTTTGTTTGCGTGCAAGAATCATCGTCTACACAAAAAGCAAAAAGCGTATTGTTTTGATCATCGAAGCACCAAATCGTTTCATTGAACTTTGTATTCGATAAAATTAAAATAATTTTACTAACCTGGCTTTGTATCGATTGGCTTTCTGCTATGCATTGTGCATAGAATGAATAATTTAACTCTTCTGATGAAGTCAAAACAAAACATCTGCTGATTTTCGATTTCACGATTTAACATGTTCGATACACAAACACAATCATAAATATTTTTGTTTACGCTGCCGTTATTCGTCGAATTATCGATCGCGTACACATATCTTTTTTAAAAGATGAAAAAAACAGACAAAAGAAAAAGATATGTAAACGCCTGTGTGCGAATAAGACAAAATATAATCACGTTTTGTTAAAAAAGATATCCATCGTGTCTATTTCGCTAATTTTTATACCGATGTTATCCGAAAATCTACCGATGTTATCCGAACCTAACAAATTTTATTTTATTAAATAGAATTTCGAAATTTTTTGTTTAATTTTGTGTAAAATAAAATAAGTTTTTGTTTTATTTATTTTGTTTTAGAATCATAATTATCGAGAAATAAAATTTATTTAAGAAAAGTATCATTGTGTGTATAATTTATTTTAACTAACACATGTCTAAAAAGTTTATTTTTCGTTTAAAAAGACAAACATTTAATCTTTTCGGGTAACATCGGTATAAAAATTAGCGAAATATACACGATCGACATCTTTTTAAAAAAAAGGGATTTTTTTTTCTTATTCGCACATGTATTTACGTATCTTTTTCTTTATTCTGTTTTTTCTTCTTTTAAAAAAGATGTGTGTAAATACAACTTTATGCGATAAAATGGATAAGTTTAATTTATATATGGTACAAGTTCGTTGAAACCGTCTCCACTTGTGAAAGAAAACTTACATGCTTTTACTTCTAACGCAAATACTGAGTGTGCGTGCTTTCGGTTTCGTTCTTGCCATTGTTTAACATTCACTTTATTTTGTTAATATTTTTTATTTAAATGAAAGAGTAAACATCAAAATAAAATTCAGCTGAGATGTACTCAATAATCTATTGATATGATCTTTCAAAATATCGCGCTGATAATCATTAAATTTCACTGAAAAACTATAAAGCAAGCGATCAATCGTCATTTGAAAAATACATGCAAAGGCAAGCATCGAAATGCACATTCAACAATCAGCGATTTAGCGTTTGTACGGACTGTTACATGTACATTTTGATGCTTGCATTTGCATGTATTTTTCTAATGAGTGTGAACGTGCTCGTATGTAATGATAGAAAATCGTTCAAAGTTTAAAATTTTAATATTTTTAAAATTGTCAGGCTGTGTCAGGCTAACATGTTTTTTGTAAATTTGTGCAAAAAACGTGTTGCCAATAAAAAATAATGCGTTTTGGAGTGAAAACACGATGTTAGGCTGGAGAAATGGTGTCAGGCCGGAGAAATGTTTTATGCCGAAAACTATATCAAAATCGTTAACCAAAACCGAAGTCTTGATCTCTCAGAGCTTGAGATTTCAGCCCCTCCATATAGTTATGTATTACAAATTAGATATTAGCAAGATTTATATTGATTTGAGTAATTAAAATGCTTGTTTATTTTTCAGATGAATTATATACAACTAATTATTTTGCTTTGCCATCTTATAGTACGAGGTTTGGTAGACAATGCAGGTCTACCAGTTGGTCGTGCCCGCAGGATACATCTCAATGCTAGCTCATCCGGACGTGAACTCTAATGGTTGGTCGAAAGTTGGTCCTTAATAGAAAATTTAAATAATAAAAACAAAAAGAAACAATATAAATAACGCGTGCCTACATCGCCACTCAGGATCTTCAGAAGGGAGATCTGCCATGTCGCAAACTTCCTTAAATTATAAGTACGTTATCTTTGCATTCTAAGAGAAGTCACAACAAAAAATATAATTGACAATAAAATTTATTTAACATCATGTGCCTTGATAAGCTTTACTATTTCATTGAATTTGTTCTTAATGTCATCTTTAGTTGTTGCTCGTGTAGAACGTCCTATGGTTTAGAAAGACAAATCAAGTAAATTTTGAACAACTTTATTGACAGAAAAACGATTCCGACTATTTTTTTACTTTCATAACAAAACAGCATATTTTTAAAACCGTCATCTATGTATAAACACCAGTATAAAGTAAAGTAAAGTATAAACACCATTTGAAACTTTGAGTTTATCAATTTAATTTTAAATTAACAATCTTAAACATAACAACTTTTATCTGCTGCACATAAATTTACAAACTATTGCAATTACAATCCGTAAATAATCGTAAACTTTAGTAGTATACACTGTAACACGTTGCACTTTTCTTATACCATTCTAAACCTCAAGAGGCTTACATAAACAAATCGTACTACTATATATATATTCTTTTAAATACTATACTGTTTTACCTTTTTAAATTTTTTTTTCTTTAAGAAAATTAACTTTTCACAAAACATTACACAATTAAAAGAAAGGATTTAGTGCTAAATAATAATGAATTCAGTTTCAATAATGAAACTTACATTCAAACTTTTGGTTGCCCAATGGGTTCACCTATCAGTCCAGTTTTAGCTAACTATCTCATGGAATTTATCGAAGATGAAGTTTTAAAAAATCTTGATTTTGAACTAAAATTTTACTATCGTTATGTTGATGATATTTTTACTGCTGTACATAAAGATAATGTGACTAAACTTTTGGATGTTTTCAACAGCTGCAATCATCATATTAAATTTACTTTTGAGCTAGAAAAGAATCAAACATTACCTTTCCTAGATGTTAATGTAATACATCAAACAAACGGAGGTTTAATAGCAGATATTTATAAAAAACCAACATGGTCCGGAAGATATCTAAATTTTAACTCACATTTACCAACTACTTATAAACGTAACACTGTTCATATTTTGGTTCAAAAAATAAAAAATATTTCACATTCTACATTGATACAAAAAAATCTTAACCAACTTCGTCATATTTTGAAACTTAATAGCTATCCAAAAAATTTTATTGAACGTGAAATAAGAAATGCTATGAATAAAGATAGCAGATACATCAGGAATCTTTCAACAGTGAACAATTTTGTTGCTATTCCCTACGTTTGTGGACTTTTCGAAAAAATTAGACATCTATTATCAAAATACAAAATTAAAGTTGTTGGAAATGCTTTTTCGTCTTTTTCTAAAACAGTTTTTTCAAATCTTAAAGATCCTATTCCAAAATGCTTACAAAGTAATTTGATTTATAAAGTTCTTTGTGAATGTCACGCATCATATATTGGTATGACAAAACAATATTTAAAATCACGGATTTATCAACATATAAATGATAGTAAAGATAACAACATTAACAAAATTGGAAAAAGTGCTTTATCGGAACATTTACATGAAAATAATCATAATTTTTCTTTGGAAGATGTAGTTATTTTAAAAAAAGAAAACCATTTCAGAAAACGTAGTATTTTGGAAATGTTGTTTATAAAGAAATCTTCAAATCTTCTGAATATTCAAAACGATTCAGCTTATTTAGGAAATAGCTATAATTATATAATAAATTAATTTTTTAGATTTAAATTTTAATTAACTTTATTCAAATTTGGTTTTTTCTTAACTTAGTAACAGAAAATGTTTTTTGAAATCGTAAAAATTTTTGAACATATTTCCGTTTAGTTTTTTCTTTTCTTTTGTATTATTATTTTTGATTGTTTCATGTAAGTTTTGATAATTTTTTGTAAAATATTGTTTTTTGCTTTTTTAATATTTTTTGATATGTTTTTAAGATTTTTTCATTTGTATTCATTTTGTTATAGTTTTTTACCATTTTCTGAAGATGATATAAATTATATCGAAACGTCAAAATAAATTTTATAAATAAAATAATTAGGCTTCAACCAACGAATTTGTTTTAATTAGAAAATTAAAAGAAACTAATTTTGAATAACTTTTTTTTGTTATTGATTGTGAATCTATTCAACGGCCAAATCCAAAATTCAACCGTTCAAACACACCATTAATGCCTTAGCTGTTCACCTTAACTCCCAATACCAACTGTTCAAATTCAAAAATAATTTGTAAATCAAATAAATTTTTTGTTTTCTTAAATAACTTTTTTTTGTAATCTACAATATTTTTGGTAAACTTACAAAAAAATTTGTGAGTTGTATATTTAGAAAAAATTTCTAAAATTTACTTAGTTGAGTGTATTTGTACTTTTGAGTGTATCACACGGTCCTTTTCCATGACTGGTAGCGTAAAAGTGCCACACTGCGTCTATATTAAAATCTGATATGTGGTAGCATAAATCTATAAATTAATATTTATTATTATACTGAGATCCCGCATCATCAGTCATTTAGACTGTTTTTTCAATAGGATGCTCTATTTTATCTTTTAAAAAACTAACCATTTGTAATATGAATAGATACACTGCCACACTATCATATGTTTAGTTATATCAGAGATACTGACAAAACTAAAGTGCTGGATACCATGACTAGAGTAAGTGAATTATAATATATTAAAAACGAGTGTTTACGGTTGCGGTTACGGTTACGGCTACGGTTTACAAACGGCTTTTAGTTTAGAACGATCATTGAAAATGAAAGCTTAGCTTTCGAAATCGATCGGTTGTAATAAACATATAGATATCAAAATATTGTGTTTTAACTAAACCAATAACAATTATAATGTATTGTAGCTTTTGAATTATTCCAATGATAACTATGCCCAGAATTTTGAATGAAAAAAGAGCAATATCCGAAAAATCTCTCCCCTTTCAAATTTGATTTTGTGTTTTTCAATTAGATGACCTGTTATGCAATAAAATGGTGAGGTGTCACTAATTTTAGGCTTTGAGTTAATTTATGTATAATTTTGCAGAAGAATCGTTGAATGTGTTGAAATTGCATGGATCGGTGGTATTCCATTGCCGATATTTCACCTCAAAAATTCCATTAGTTTTATAATTTTCATGTAATTTATCTGCCAGTTTTTTAAGATTTTCAGCACATTCTACACACTGCAATGAATGACATTCGTTATGTAATTCAGTCCAGATGCTAGAACAAATACTGAGAATTGCTCAATAAAAAAATTTCAAAATTGAAACAAAAATTCAATATTTTCCAAAACCTTAATAAAAATTACATAAAAAATAAAGGTAGAGTTGTGACTGAGAATTCCTTTACAGAAACCAGGTGGTTAATAATAAAATTAAACTAAAAAGCTTAACTAGCTTGTTCCGGCGATGACATTATTCCGACAACACATCTGGTCTAGCTATGGACTAAAAAGCCTAAGGCAGGCATTTTCTTTCCATGTGTTCCCATGTGTCCAATGCCAACACTCTGTGTTGAAAAGAAGGTTGTTAGCACTGTTGTTCCTTGGATGGAACAACCGTGACACGAAGCACACACGAGTACATTTCTGTTATATCCTTACAAGCTATGCTCTTATGAATGAAAATAGAAGTGTTGTGGCCGAAGTGTTGATGTTGAACATAATCACAATTTTGGTTAGTTACTAAATTAAACTTACAGTTCTCCAATTGATTTTTATTTATTATATTACACTCAATTCACTTACATATAATTTTCTTTATAAATTTTGTAATTTTTTCTATTGATCCACTATCCACTTATCTCTAGAATCACTGACTTATTTTAATTTTTGGAAAACGACTTCAACTCTTAATAATGATTTGCTCGACTCTTAATAATGACTGTTTTTAATATCAAAATTATTTAAATTTATAATAATATTAATTGGGCCAAGATTTATTTGATTATTTGTCACACCCAATTTATTTAAAATTAACCCGAATTGATTTCGATGTATAAACAAAAATGCTAAAACCGAATTATTTCATTACCTCAATTTCTGGTATTTTTGTAACTTGGTGTAAATAATTAAAATTATTATCTAAAACAAATTGCTTAATACAAGAAATGTTGAATTTGCATTTGAGGTTTTCAATTTATTTAATATTTGGTTTTGTTCTAATTTTGTGGAAATGAATACAAAATGATTTTCAAATCATCAAATGATTAATTAAGTTGTGACAGAAGACAATGGAAAAAATATTATAAACGTGCATAGCAATGTAGAGTTTCCGATCTGTCGAGGACCCATGACTTAGTGAAACATTAGCAGGGTGGGATGGTATTGGCGAAAACCACCAATAACAATATCCATAACCTGATTGTTCCGTTATCCCCAACCTCCTCGACGAAACAAAAGCTTTACTCCAACTCAAAGTTCATGGGCTCAATACTCACTCCTGCGGGAATTATGAACACAAACAAATTTAAAAACACAATAAAAACACCAATCAAAAGTTGTCTTTATAAAAACCTGTTTGGATCCCCAGACCCTTTTGGTTTTAAGGCAATGCAAAAAATTTTTAAGATTTGCCATTAGACTCTAAATAAATCTCGGAAGAAAAGCATACACGTCTCTCCCTTGGAGCATTCTCACAATCAATTATTAATATCTAACGACGCTTTATTCACTCATCCTAATCACCCCTCAATATCTTTTTCAAAAACTCATTAATTACTTAAATTAATTAATTAATCTAAATTATTTTTTATAGTTTATAATTATTTTTGTCTTCGTTCTTAAAAAAACAACCATTAACAATTTAATTTAATTAAAATAGATGAAAAATTATATTTTGAAATCCATAAAATACTTTACCACCGACAGTGAGGCGTCATTCAAATTTTTATTTTCAAACATTTCACTGTTGAATTAAAACGTTTCTATTCATTTGTTCGTTATCAAAAATAGATACAAAAAATATATAGAATCACAAAAAACCAATCTATTTAATATATTTTCTTATTTATTAAAATTAATACCTTTCAAATAATAAGTCAAACTAATCATTCAAACTATTCATTTCCATTTCATCTTCCACAATCATCTCTGAATGTGAATTAATTCAAATACAAAATAGATGATGGAATAATAGAAATACAATTGAAATTATAAATTGATTGATTTCAATAATTTTTTATCTGTCATCAATTACATTATGTCTATTTCGTATAGATCTTTTTAACCCTATATGGTTTATAGAATCAAGATTAATGGTGAGTTGAATGTGTGGGCTAGTTGTTTGTGGAATATACTATAGAGTATAGAAGATATGATCAACGAATCCGAAAAGATTTCTTCCCGCTGTTAAGCAAATATTGATTTGAATATTTGAGTCATAATTTTTAGTTTTAAAATAAGCAATCTAATTTACAACTTTTTGTTTCATCCAAAGTATCCTCCAGAGAAGAGCGTAGACCATCCAGAAGTCTGAGGCATATTTTATTTTTCTCAAGTCAGTGCTAGTTTCTCACAATCGATCCATTAAAACTATACATCCTTATCAATCAGTTCAACCCCATTTGTATTCCTATCCACTCACAATCATTAAAAATTAGACATCGTCATCAACAAAATGTCTGTCTAATTTAAAATGAAATGTTGTTAAGTCATTCTTTACTTGTTATATATAATTTTATTTCGAGTTTTCTTTTGATTTGCGGCATTAATCCTAAACAAACTTTTTTGTTATTATCATTATTACTATTATTGTTGCCTGTCTGTCAAAATTTACATTTTGTTTCTATTTGTATTGAATTTCTTTTTGTTTGAGTTTTAAACTTATGTTAAGGCTAATTGATTGCATTTTAAAATGTTAGATGTTATGATTGATTGCCACCATATGGGGTTAAGATTCAAGAGCTTTGAGTAAATTTTAGTTTGATGGTTGCTTATTTGTTATAAATTTCATGTTTGAAAAAAAAATTGAAATATCATGGAAAATTATAAACTTTCTATTTAAGTTGTATATATATAATAGAAACATTAGCAATTATCAAAAGTATTTACTTCTCGGAGAGTTTCTCGATTGCTTGTAACAAGCTGTTGCTTTAAAAAATTAGTAAGATTAATTTTAGCAAATAGAACAAAATCATTATCATGAATTTCTGCAATCATAGGCTAGATTGATTCCAGTTAGATAATTTTGATACTGTATTAATAATAGACTGGTCATTAAAAATTCTAAAAAATTCTTTGTGGTCAAAAAACCAAGAGGGCAATTTTTTTTTAAATCAAAAGAACAAGTGCCGCAAAATCAAAGCAGTTGATTTTTTGATAAAATCGTTAATATCTCATAATATATGCAGATTTAAAAAAAAAATTCATCATCATTTTTGAAGGAAATCTAATTCTCTACAAAAACAGTCCGAGTCATTTTTTTCGTAAAACGTATATTTCTGATGATATTTTGAAATAAAACTCGAAATTCTTCGAAACTCGTAAAAACAAAATATTGAAAATTACAAAAAAGTACTAATTATGATGTTTCTTGACAGGATTATTTTTTTATTCTTTTTATTTTATAGCATTAGAAGAAAATTAGGACTTTTTCGTCATCTTTATTATTTATGTTTTTTTATAAATTACAGAAATTTACAAGTTCTTTTCCAAAATATCATAAGAACTATACGTTTTAGGAAAAAACTGACATAGACTTATTTTTGTAGAGAATCAAATTCATTAAAAAAATGTTTACATGACCTTTTCTTAAATCTTATGAGATATTAAAAAAAATCTACGATTTTATCAAAAAATCAACATCGATTTTTTTGCGGCACGTGTTCTTTTGATTTTAAAAAAATGCCCTCTTGTTTTGTTGAACGAACTTTTTTAGGGGCGTCTGAGAAAATTAATTTTTAATGACCAGTCTAATGAACAGTAACTTCAGTAACTTCATCAAAAAATCAAAAAGTTTTCCGTCAAAATCACAAAAAATAACATTTAATTCCAAGTTGTCCGCATGTAAGGATCAGGTTTTGAGAATTTGTAAATTGTTTTTTTAATGTTTTATCTGATGGCGTACTTTGTACTCCCGTGTAATTTAACGCCGACTATTGACCAAGCACTCACGACACTTTAGTTTATCTCACATATTTCCTATATGTAAAATAGGGTTTAACTTCTAGAACTTATATCAGAAAATATCTATCCAGTGTTTGTTGCACACAGTACTGAGCTAATCACATCTAGCTATTAGTAGGATCGCTTCAGCATTCCCGGTTCTTATTGGTTAACGTAGCCGCAACCAAGAAATTGTGTGAGAATTTTAATAAAACATTTCAACAAAAAAAAATTGGGAACCTTAACGTGGTGTCAGAGTGAAATCACTCTCACGTCACGATCACTATTTAAATTTTAAAATGCCGTTCTTTTTACATAGTTTTGATTTTTTACTGATATTACTGCTATGTTTCCTTCCTGATCGAACATAACATTCCATTTAACACAGACCGTACTGAAGACTATTTGTATTATTTTCGAAGAGATGGTCTTCACTGTATTCACCTTAAACAAGTTGGTTATTACAAAATTTTTCTTCTATGTCGTACGTAATGTCGTATGCACGTTGCGTTTATATATATATATATATATATATATATATATATATATATATATATATATATATATATATATATATATATATATATATATATATTTATATATATATATATATATATATATATATATATATATATATATATATATATATATATATATATATCTGTAGGTGGGAGGTAAACTACACCAAGTCCATTTTTTTTATACTGTTAGAATCAGGATTTTGTTCTCTACCGAGAGGTTAATAGCACTGAGTCCTAACTAGTGTAGTTTTCGAGATAGAACAATTGTAAATGACACCAAGTCCAAAGTCCTTAGAGGTAAAGAACGTCAATTGAACAAAATTTGACACCAAGTCCAAATGTTATGACTAAATAGTGTTGTAGACGACAACAATGTATTTAGAGGTAAATAACACCAAGTCCATTTAGTCAATGTGTCTTTAGGTTTTAACGTCTTTTAGTTTCTTAAAAAATGTAAACAAGTTTAAACATTTTTTAACGTTAAACTTACATTGTTAATAATATATTTTGAAGTAAAGTTTATAAAAAAGCCTTTAACATTATTTTTGGAAACAGCTTTTATGTACAATCGTCTTGGACTTGGTGCTGTTTGTTTCAAGGGACTTGGGAATACTAAGATCCATCATTGTGAGGTAAAGGACACCAAGTCCTTTTTAACAAATAACCGTTACATAATATGACATAATTTAATTAAGGATATCATGGAAATTAAAAAAAAATTACAAAGTAAAAAAAATTTTCGGTTTAAAGGAAGCAGTTAATAGCGATATAGCAGCGTTTGTGATTTTCAAACAGTTTTTTGGCTTTCCTGTAAAATTAAAACCTACAGATATATATATATATATATATATATATATATATATATATATATATATATATATATATATATATATATATATATATATTTTTTTTTAAATTTTTTGATTAGAAATAATCAAGTTTTATAATCTTTTCGACTTTTATATATTATTTAATTTTTTGATTTGTATTAGCTGAAGTATTATAGTCGAAATGTAATATTTTAATAAAACAACTACTTTTATTAAAAATATATACCTATATTTCAATTGTTAATTACAATCATCCTCAGGGCAATATTTTCTATATAAATACAAAAAATTTTATCAAAAACTTACAATAGATTATAATATAATGGATAAATTTAAAGAAAAACTTACATAATAAAAATGTTAAATTAAAATAAACATAAAAATTATTATGAAAATCCAAAAACGAAAAAAGTTGTTGATTACTTTTGTCAAATCAAATAAAAAAATTTAAACAAAATATCCGAAAAATTTATGAGAAACAGAAAATACTAAAAGAATACTAGAAAAATAATTTTTCAAAAAACAAAAATCTAATACATACTATAGAAAAGCTCTACAATTAGTGGTTTATAAGAAATGCTTTTTTTAAAACAGGGAAATAAACATCACTAACTTTTCTCAAATCAGTTCTAATATTTATGGAATTTTTATGTTTTAAAATTTCAGAAGATTCTAAAAACTCCCTTTTTTCTTTATTTTGTTCATGAAACAGTATTTCTACTTCTTCAAAATTGAAGTGGTCATTATCACCATCCTTAAATTTTTGGAGACCATGTGAAACTAGTGCTGTTTGTCCTTGATTTGTGTTAGTTGACCTTTCAGTGTATTTTAAATGTTTTGTGATTAGAGTTTTGTTTTTTATTTGTTTTTTTATATTCGGATTTTGACAATGTTCTACTATCATTTTATTATAATCTTGGATATGTTGTTTAGTTCTAGTTTTCAATGTTTTGCTTGTTTGACCTATGTAACAACCATTACAAGGAGGTTTGCATTTTATTTTATAAACTAAATTAGACCTATCCCAAAAAACGACAGGATCCTTTAATTTAGTGTACAGTTTTTCTAATTTATTTATCGGTTTACAAGCTATCTTAATATTATAATGTTTAGCAATAGATTTAATTTTATCAGATAAATTGTGTATGTATTTTAAGCCAAAATATCGTTGAGGTGTTATAATTTGTGTAGTTTCAGATAAGTTTCCTGGTGTTAATATATTATTTTCATGTTTAATTTTCTTCATTACGTTTTTTATTAAAAAATCAGGAAAATTATTGTTTTTCAATATCTTGATGACAATTTCAAAATTTTTGGGATGATGTTTTTTATCACTTAACATAATCACTCTTTTGAAAAAATTAGTTGCAATATTTTTCTTCATCGAATAAGGATGATTAGAATAAAAGTTTAGAATCCTACCAGTTGAAGTTGGCTTAAAAAACCAATCTGTAGTTAATTTTTGATTCTCTCTTGTTACTAATAAGTCCAAAAAAGGAATAGAATTATTTTTTTCAGTTTCTGTTGTGAACTGAATTCTAGGATGAAACATGTTTAGTTGAGTTAAAGTTTGTTGAATCTTTTCCAAAGGTAT
>OY856186.1:103620357-103772034 GCA_963693315.1 Diogma glabrata | reverse complement strand
AAAATTTAAATTTTTTTGTACGACACCCTCCCATTTTATGTCAATACCCGTAAAAATATTATTTGCCAAATTTGAAATCAATCGGTCAATTCTAAGACGTGCCTCCGGCCACTTAAAGTTGAGAAATTTTGTTCTGGACCTTAAAAAAAAATTTTAATTTTTTGCGCGACACCCTCCCATTTCGTGTCAATACCTATAAAAAAATTATGTGTAAAATTTGAATTCAATCGTTCAACTCTAAGGCGTGCCCCCGGCCACTTAAGCTTGAAAGGTTTTGTTCTGGCCATTACAAAGAAAAATTTAATTTTTTGTACGACACCCCCATATTGCGTGTGAATACCCTTGAAAATGTTATTTGCAAAATTTGAAATCAATCGTTAAACTCTAAGGCGTGCCCCCGGCCACTTAAACTTGAAAGGTTTTGTTCTGGCCATTAAGTGGCCGGAGGCACGTCTTAGAATTGACCGATTGATTTCAAATTTTGCACATAATATTTTTACGGGCCTTGACATGAAATGGGAGGGTGTCGTACAAAAAATTTAAATTTTTCTTTATAATGGCCACAACAAAACCCCTCAACTTTAAGTGGCCGGATGCACCCCTTAGAGTTGACCGATTGATTTCAAATTTTACAAATAATATTTTTATGGGTATCGACACCAAATGGAAGGGTGTCGTACAAAAAATTTAAATTTTTCTTTGTAATAGCCGCAACCAAACCTTTCAACTTTAAGTGGCCGGGGGAACCCCTTAGAGTTGACCGATGGATTTCAAATTTTACACATAGAATTTTTATGGGTATCGACACCAAATGGAAGGGTGTCGTACAAAAAATTTAAATTTTTCTTTATAATGGCCACACCACAACAAAACCTCTCAACTCCAAATGGCCGGGGGCACCCCTTAGAGTTGACCGATTGATTTAAAATTTTACACATAATATTTTTATGGGTATCGACACAAAATGGGAGGGTGTCGTACAAAAAATTTAAATTTTTCCTTATAATGGCCACAACCAAACCTCTCCACTTTAAGTGGCCGGGGGCACCCCTTAGAGTTGAAAGATTGATTTCAATTTTTACACATAATTTTTTTATGGGTATTGACACGAAATGAGAGGGTGTCGCACAAAAAAAAAAAAATTTTTTTTTAGGGTCCAGAACAAAATTTCTCAACTTTAAGTGGTCGGAGGCACGTCTTAGAATTGACCGATTGATATCAGATTTTGCAAATAATATTTTTATGGGTATTCACACGAAACGGGAGGGTGCCGTACAAAAAATAAAAATTTTTAATTAATTCTTTACCTACTTGAGTTTAATTGATCTCAAAAATCCAAAATAAATAAAAATTTTTGTTTTTAAGGGCCACCCTAATATATATATATGACAAAATTTCGTGAAAAAAAAATTTTTTGTAAAAGATAAAAATAAAAACCAAAAACTTGGTTTTTGAATTTTTCACATAAATTTTGAAGTTATGTGAAAAAAGTGTTTTAACAAAAGTTTTAGATTTTCTTATTATCTACAACCTTTCCATTCAATTTTTTTCCATAGGACTTTTAGTTTTGCCGGATATCGAGATAAACCGTTTTTTACCCTTAAAAACTCACCCCTTCCCCTTCCCGACCTCAGATCACCCGTAAATTATTTTTCCTTTCATTTTTATAATATTCTCCTCCTTTTCTAATGGGTTTCATCCTACTATTATTTTTTTCACTTTTTATTATTTTTAAAGGCTTCTACCCTGGTCTATAAGGTCTTATAGAATGATGAAAAATTTGAATTTTTTTATTCAGATTTATAACGTTTTTTTTATTCGCCTACATATTAAAGTGTTACTTTATTACTGTGATTTGCGGCTTTAAACTATCACTTTTCAACTATTTATTTTGTTGTCATAGCTACGTCCAAAAAAGTAAAAAGCATTTGTAAATTTGTTTAAATTCTATGAAAAGTAAAATTTTTTATCAAAGCAACCCTCAAATTCAAAATTTCATTATCCAAATAAAATAGTTGTTATCATTTGTTGCTACACAATAATTTGGAAAAAATAATAAATATTTTTTCAAACGTTACTTGTTCCATATAATTTTATTTCAAAATTTATGAAAATTTATATTTTTAATTTAGAATAAACAACTTTTCTTTAAATATTTTGCTTGCGCCGAGTAAAAAATAGTATATGATGCACGGACGTAAGCTATTTTGGACTTAATGTGGGTGCAAATCTCGGCTAGCGCCTCGATTTGCAAACTCCACATCCGTCCAAAATCTTTAGCTTTACGTCCTAGCATCATAATGTACTATTGCTTTAAAACTTTTAGAAACACGTACTTTTAACGCCTTCTAAATTTGGGACGAGTAGGACGAGTTAAAAAGAGTAACCAACACAAAATGGAAAATTTTAAAAAATTTTTTGATTTTATTTGACTGATATCTTAAACTTTAACCTCTTGAGTAGTCTGTAGTGGTCAATGATGTACATACAATCAAGTAAAGTTAAAGTTTCTGTTTATTCAACAAAGATCCCAATTTCCAATAAGTATTATGAAATTTTATAGTTAATCACAGTTTTCGCATCGTAAACTTCGTATAACGACGAGACTCGTGCGTCGAGTATTGAGCTGGCCTTCAACTGTTAAATTTCCCGCTTTAACTGTTGGTAGTTGAAAGCACACTAACACACCATAAAGAGTTCGTGACTTTTGGTTATTACCATAATTCTTTTTACATCATTAACAAACGCTTTTTATTATCCAATTTAACTTACCTTAATAATAAACTTAATTATTTTCATTGATTAATGTATCGCGTCAAATATCAATAATAATCATAGTAATTGTAATCGATAGAGGTAAAATAATAATTTATTTTTTATTATTATTCTTAAGATATAGATAAATAAATAAAAAGCCAATCCAACCATAACCACATTAACTGTCAATAACATGTTTAAATCAAACTTGTCAGTTTTACCTGACATTATATTTTTTATTTCAATTCCTATTATTATTAACAACAACAACGAAATAGTTTATATTTTCCATTTTTAATATAATAAAATAACTATTTTTGATTGAAGCTAATACTTTTGTACAATCTGTCAGTAACATGTCATGACAAATGGAATAAATTATTGTGTTGAATTTTTTATGGTTCAATAGTATGTGATGGTAGAGTGGATATGTAATGCGGGTTTTTGGGAAAAAAAGAAATCTGATTGTCATTTCACACCCGTTTTGTGGATTTAAATATCTTCAAATTTGTTGGAAAATTTGCTTCCGCTGTTTACTAGACCTAAATCATATTGTAGTTTCGTAATATGTCATTTCTGTATTACGAAGATTAGATAACAATATTATGAAACAAGAAGCTAAAATCTTGTAGCAAGCAAGTTGCCATAGTTGAACTTTTAAGTAGTTTAAGTAGATTTGACTTGGAATAGTTGGATTGGGATATCTTGGATAATACTGGAGAGTTATCTGGAAGATGAAAAAGGATTTCCAATAGAAATTGTGGGAAACATTCAACAGTCTTATATTGGTATTGACATTATTATGATTTCAGCCAACTATCCCATTATGCTAATCTTTTATTGATGCCAACCACAAATTTCCTCAACATTATAGTTTTCTAT
The DNA here is from genome assembly GCA_963693315.1 of Diogma glabrata. Taxonomy (NCBI): domain Eukaryota; kingdom Metazoa; phylum Arthropoda; class Insecta; order Diptera; family Cylindrotomidae; genus Diogma; species Diogma glabrata. The sequence continues at coordinate 103,768,395 of OY856186.1, read as the reverse complement.
CTTACTTAGAGTGGCTATTTGTACTGCATTTATCAGTACAGTACTGATTTTCTAGCTTCTGTACTAATAGACATATGCGGTACTGATTTTTACGGATTTCTAAAATTATGTACTGAAAGTACTGATTTTTAAGAAAATTGTTAAATTTTAATTTAAGTTCCAATTTAAATACGGAAATAAAACCATACGAGTTATCGTCTCTGTAATAAAGATTACTTGAAAAAAATACTTTTATTTTTAAATTGTGGCAGTTCCCCACGGAAAATATCTATTAAAATTATAACCCTGTGTTTTCCCAAGCAATCGTGGCGGAAAGTTGTATTTTACGAACTACTGGTGTTGGTCTCAACAAAATTTCATTAAAACTACTAAAAACAATGAAAACCAGATTCCTCCACTTCGCTTTACATATTTACCTTTCGACTTAGAAGAGACATAGGTTAGATGAGACTAAGGATAGTACATATTACTTCGGTCTGAAAGAACTAGGTATTGCATTCATGAGCCAAAAGTGAAATTCTTACCCCCATTTTTTTGACATTTCTCAACGTTTTAGGACCTACTGATTCTAAAAAAGCAACAAAAAAAATATATGTCTGTCGTCCGGCTGTCACAACCTACGAAATCTAGAAAAACGCTTGACGGATTTCAAAATTTTTCTTTTCTAAAAATAGGTTTACCAATGGAAAGAGCCGAAAGGACGATGTGCTCAATAACTGTACCGGAAGTGTGTCAAAAAAATCGTCAAGTGTGTCAAAACAAGGAAATTTGCATATTTTTTGCTTTAAAAGCTTGCATTTTAAGTGATTACGAGTAGGAACATTGAATTTGGAGAAATCTTGATGGTCGAGATTGGTATATGAGACGGAAATCTAGATTATTGCATTAAAAGTTTGTCAAGTTTGTCAAAAAAATGTTCAAAAGAAACATTTTTATTTATTTTTTTACCATTTTTTGGAAAAAAATAAAATTACTTATTTGTATTTTTTTTTTTTAAATAAAATGTGTTGTGTAATAGGGTTTAGAATATGTGTCACAACAACACATAAATACCTTTTAAGACCTAGGTCTAGACCTGAATCCCACAACAACTGGCGTTCTAAGGTGAAGACCAACGCTTTTTTTTAAACATCTGCGGGTTGAAGCCACCTGAGACTAAGTGTTCCGGCAATCTATTCAATTTGTACGCAGTTTGGACAAAGAAGTCTCTCTGCGATCTGCCAGTATGACAGCGCGGGATCTTTACCGTTTTACCGGTTGCGGCAGCCGATTGCCGAGTGGAAAGGGAGTAAGAATAAGTTTGAGGCATGATGCCGCTGATTTCATCTGAGCACTGCTGATGACGATATTTGCAAAAAACAACGAGGTCAGCAACAGTGCGACGATGTTGTAGAGAATCAAGTTTTGATGTCAAAGTTCGATCACCCACAATTCGTATAGCCCGCTTTTGAACAGAGTCCTAGAGGGCCAAGATGGAAACAGTGGCAGCACCCTAACTTGACAGCAGTACTCCATACAGGGACGAATATAGGACTTATAAACATGGAGCAATTGGTATGGAGTGAAAATCTTTTACATCTATTTAGGAGGCCGAGTTTTTTAGACGCGGTTCTTGCAATCGCCATTACATGATCGTTCCGGAGTAGGTCATTTGAAACTGTGACACCCAATAAACGAATGTTTTTACATTCACCTATTGGTTCATCACACATACTGAATAAAATATCTTTGGGGAACTCGGTCTTTAATCTGGAAACAATCAACAGCTGTGTTTTGGTAGAGTTGAAATTGACAAGATTTTGGTCACCCCAGTCGGCGACTTTATTCAGGTCTTTGTTCACGTTTATGGCAGCGTCTCTGTCTCTTATGGCAGCGTATGACTTGAAATATATTTGTATGACATAAAATTTTATTATTATTATAGAGAATTATGACATTATAAGTTTGTCAAAAAAATATTGTTAAGTGTGTCAAAAAATGATTTCATTTATTTTTAGCCAATTTTTTGGGAATAAAAAATTCAGCTGTTTTTATGACGTAAATGTAATTGGACATGGAAATTTTTGAATTTGACATAGTTTTTGAAATATTTTTAGAATTTTGAAAAAAGTGTGTATTTTTGATTTTGTAATAATTTTTGCAATATTTTTAGAATTTTGGAAAAAGTTTTAATATTTGATTTTGTTATAATTTTTGCAATATTTTTAGAATTTTGAAAAAAAAAATAGAATTTGTGAATTTTATATATATTTTTTAAGAATTTTGAAAAAAGTTTCAACTTTTGATATTGTAAGAATTTTTGGAATATATTTAGAATTTTGAAAAAGTTTAAATTTTTGATTTTATTATAATTTTTAGAATTTTGAAAAAAGTTTCAAGTTTTGATATTGTTATAATTTTTGCAATATTTTTAGAATTTTGGAAAAAAGTTTGAATCTCTGATTTGATTTTGTAATAATTTTTGGAATATTTTTAGAATTATGTTAGAAAAAAATTTTAATTTATGATTTTATTTAATTTTTACAATATTTTTGGAATTTTGAAGGACAAAAGGATGTTTTGATGAAAAGAAAAGGATGTTTTGAATAAAAGGATGTTTTGAGTTTGTAATATTTTCTCGAAATGCTGAATGGAAAGGTTTTTGAGTTGTTTGCTGATTGTATCATCTTTTCACTAAATTATGTTAATTTATGATCTGTTATAATTTTCCGGCAACGTATTGATGTTTCGTGTTAGTTTTGTAATAAATTTCTAAACAGAGATAAAAAATACATGTACTTTAATAAATAATTTTATGTTTTATATACATCGCTGACCAAAACTAAAACCAATGTTCTCATAAAAGGGTTTTGCCGAAAACTATATCAAAATCCTTAACCCAGACCGAAGTCTTGATATCTCAGAGCCTTAAGATTTCAGCCTCTTCATATTTTTAACTCTTAAAATTTTGCACTGATCTCACTTATAAAAAAATGGTCACCCTAATCTTACTGTAAAACGAATTAAAATATATTTGAATTCTGACTGACTTTGACGTTTCACATTCACGAATCAAAAACCACATAAATAAAAAATATATCTTACTCTTCGACTATATACATTTTTTATTAATTAATTTAATAGATTTCCTTTCATAATTCAACGTTACAGATCACGATGATTGAATGATTTTTAATGACTGTGATGGTGATTCTACAGACTCCAAAACATGTTATACGAGATTGGATTAGATGAATTTAAAATTGAAATAAAAACATAAATAAATGAAATAACTTTCATACAATAAAAATGTTACAGATAGATGTATTAGAGTAGACTTCTGGAATCTCTGTATAATTTTAAACTCGTAGTTGTCATAATTAGTTGTGATAAATTATTTTAATTTTATTACATTTTTGTTGTAGTTGATTAGTTATTATTGTGAACGTTAATTGATTACTGATTGAGATATGTTTGCTTTATTGTGTGATTTGTTGTAAAAATTTGTTACTGTGTTGTGAAGAATGTTAATTTTTCATTAAAATTTAAACTGTGAGAAATTGATTAGTAAAAGTAAAATACATAGCATAACAAACAGCAAATCATTTCAGTATTAGTCTGGTTGTAAATAAACATTTTATGACAATCCAAAACTCATGCAATTTAAGATCAAGATCTCATCATTTATCTTATTTTATTGAAAATAAATTTTTCGAATAATAAACTATTTTCTATAAATGTCAAATGGACACAATATTATGTTGTAATAATTTATTGTTGTTGGTATTTTGATTGTTAATTAAATTTGTGATGATGTCTATTATAAACTTTACTTGTCGGATGATATAATAAATAATATCGATAATTTATTTGTTTTAAATAATCTTTCCTGTAATAAATAAAAAAAAATATTTATAGAAAATGATGTAACTCTTAAGATTTGGAAGATTTTCATAAATGTTACAATTATAACAAATTATATTCAAATATGATTTACTGAGTTATCAAAAAAATTTCCTGTGATGATGATACGCCTCACAATATACTTCTTTTGTTTTGATTAGTTAGTATTTGCCGCATTATTGAATTGTGATTGAATTGTTTGAAAAGCATCGATGAAACTAAGATAGTTTACAATCCGCTAGATGGCGACTTTAAAAGCGGGCGAGTCCGCTTGTTAGATAGTGTCGATAACACACAAAATTGTTTAATTGCTTAATAGCCAATTAGCTAGCTAATTGATGACATTTTATATTGTATTGCTTGTAATTTTGATTGTTGATTTTTAAAAGCAAAATAAAATGTCAAATGATATCGTTAGATATTATTAATTTTTATAGGCTACGTACTGAATGAAAGCTGTGAGCGGTGCTGTTTCTCGCTGGAGCAAAGCGATTGAGTGTGCACAGTAATGCTTTATGCGAAGCTATATGCTTACACGGAAATCGATTTTATTGGTAATTTTTCAAAATGAATTCATCATCGGAAGATGAGTTATACTTAAATGAAAGTCTCTTTTTACGGTTAACAATTTTATGAACGAAAATAACATCAATTTAGATCATAAAATCAAAGGTGAATTTCATCAATTATATCCTCAACTTCCGCAGGATAAAACAAAATTTTTTGAATGTTCCTAGAATGTCTATAGAAACATTTTATTATATTTTAATTCACACAAAAACAATCAACGCGCATGATATTTAGCTTCAAAAACTGCACAGCACAGTTTCAAAGCGAACCGCTTGCGAACATGCTTACGTGCAGCGACCAGCTTTGCTTTACTGTGAACACTCTTATTTGATTATACGCGTGCAAATTTGTACCTGGGCACGCTTTCAGCACCGCTTTGCGCACAGCACCGCTCACCGCTTTCACTCTTACGTAGCCTTAATATTTATATTTGTTCTTGTGTTTTGCTATATTCCCAATATACTTAAAATAAATTTAAATATTTATTTTCTTTTAATATATTTTTAAGTACATATTAAAAATCGTCTACAATGGATGAAATCAAATAAAGAATTACAAAATTCTTGATTGGAAAATATCACAGGGTGGCCATAAAATGAGTTAAATACGAACATAATAATATGTTTATTATATAAATTTGTCTACCCAATAAATAAGATTCCATTTTCATTTCGACGATATTCCACAAACAAATGAAATTCATGAAGACTCTGACGAACTAGAACGAGGCAAATCAACTTAAATGATTCAAATAAATGCTAATATAGTATGTTAAATTCATTTTAAAGCCAACACGCAGGAACTTCACAGCAAAATGCTAACCCATTCATCAATTTTACATAATTCGCTAAAGGTTGTGTGAATTCTTTCTTTTGGTCATAACAAACTCCAGGTAACACATCAACGTACCTCGTCATTTGCTAAGATTTTTATTACCAACATTCATGCAACATTCATTCAACATTTTTCCATCGGGGTGATGTTATATCACAAATAATTTACTGAATTAATTTATATGAGCAATTTCACGCAAGTTCAGCAAATTTTTGGGAAATTTTGACTTGACCCCTTTTAATTTTGGTTATTTTTTGTTTATAGATAGTCTTTGATAAATAAAAAATACAAGTTCTCTTAGAATTTTTTTTTTCGACCAGGGGTCTTCACAGGGTGCCCCTCAATTTTTTGTTATTTTGTGATGTGACTGCATTTTGACGAGCGATTTTAGAAAAACTACAGAATCGATTTTCATAAATGATATGTCGTTGAATAGGTATTAGAACAAAGTTTTTAAAAATGTACACTGTTAATTTTTTGAAATAATTTTTAACGGTGTAACATAAGAAAAAAACGGTGTAATTGAAAAAAAGATGGCATAGCCTCTTTTTTTTTTTTTTTTTTTAAACTAAATTGAAGCTTATTTTATATCTAACCACTTGTGAAAGTTGAGGACACGTGTTATTTTTTGTTTTAAAGATAAAATTCGTTGTGCATATGACTGTCGGGAATCATTTATTTTTGTTCTGAAGGAAAATTATAAAAATGGAGTTATAAACTAAGAGATATTTTTTTTATGTTAAATATCAAATATTTTATTATTAGATGAACTTTTTAAAATATTATAAAAATTATATATGTAGTACAATAAATAAAATAAATACAATTGTTAAAAATGATTTACTTATTTTACAAACAGAAGTTTCTTTTGAATAGGAAAGCACTTCTGCAATTATTTTCTTTGTATTAGATGGCATAGAAAATGAAATGTTTATTTATCACTTTTAGTAATCACTTGTCACTCTTATAAAAAATAATTTGACAGTCTTGACTGCAAACAAAAAAGCCGTATAAACAACTAAATCTATTTAGGAACTTTTGACTGGAGAAGTATTATGTTCGTATTATGTTATTATGGAATCATAAAGTAAAAGATTGTTTTTCAATATTAAATTACAAATATTTTATTATTGAATAAAGTTTTTAAAATATCATACAAATTATATATGTGAAAATAAATATAGTTATTAAAAATTATTTACTTATTTTGCATTCAAAAGTTTCTTTTGAGTTGGAAAACATTTTTGCATTTATTGTCTTAGTATCTACTGGTACAAAAGAATGAAATTTTTGAGTTCCACTTATAGTAATCGCATTTTTATATCGATTTTGTAATTTTTCTTTTGTTAATTGATATTCATTTTTATCGGCGTATCCAAAATTCATGGTAGATTCCCATTTTAAAGCCCATTCGAAAAGTTTTTTTGGTGTATCAATAATATTATCTTCGCTCGCCATACTATAACGGTGTGCAGCACGCTTCAGTGTATCACCAATTCCATCACAAGGTCCCTTTCCATGGCTGGTAGCATGAAAATGCCATTCAGCGTCAACCTTAAAGTCTTCTTTATGGTGGCATAAGTTAATTAGTTAATTTAAGGTTGACGCTGAATGGCTATTTCATGCTACCAGCCATGGAAAGGGACCATGTGATGGAATTGGTGGTACACTGAAGCGTGCTGCATACCGTTATAGTATGGCGAGCGAAGATAATATTATTGATACACCAAAAAAACTTTTCGAATGGGCTTTAAAATGGGAATCTACCATGAACTTTGGATACGCCGATAAAAATGAATATTAATTAACAAAAGAAAAATAACAAAATCGATATAAAAATGCGATTACTATAAGTGGAACTCAAAAATTTCATTCTTTTGTACCAGTAGATACTAAGACAATAAATGCAAAAATGTTTTCCAACTCAAAAGAAACTTTTGAATGTAAAATAAGTAAATAATTTTTAATAACTATATTTATTTTCACATATATAATTTGTATGATATTTTAAAAAGTTTATTCAATAATAAAATATTTGTAATTTAATGTTGAAAAACAATCTTTTACTTTATGATTCCATAATAACATAATACGAACATAATACTTCTCCAGTCAAAAGTTCCTAAATAGATTTAGTTGTTTATACGGCTTTTTTGTTTGCAGTCAAGACTGTCAAATTATTTTTTATAAGAGTGACAAGTGATTACTAAAAGTGATAAATAAACATTTCATTTTCTATGCCATCTAATACAAAGAAAATAATTGCAGAAGTGCTTTCCTATTCAAAAGAAACTTCTGTTTGTAAAATAAGTAAATCATTTTTAACAATTGTATTTATTTTATTTATTGTACTACATATATAATTTTTATAATATTTTAAAAAGTTCATCTAATAATAAAATATTTGATATTTAACATAAAAAAAATATCTCTTAGTTTATAACTCCATTTTTATAATTTTCCTTCAGAACAAAAAAAACTGATTCCCGACAGTCATATGCACAACGAATTTTATCTTTAAAACAAAAAATAACGCGTGTCCTCAACTTTCACAAGTGGTTAGATATAAAATAAGCTTCAATTTAGTTTAAAAAAAAAAAAAAAAAAAAGAGGCTATGCCATCTTTTTTTCAATTACACCGTTTTTTTCTTATGTTACACCGTTAAAAATTATTTCAAAAAATTAACAGTGTACATTTTTAAAAACTTTGTTCTAATACCTATTCAACGACATATCATTTATGAAAATCGATTCAGTAGTTTTTCTACAATCGCTCGTCAAAATGCAGTCACATCACAAAATAACAAAAAATTGAGGGGCACCCTGTGAAGACCCCTGGTCGAAAAAAAAAATTCTAAGAGAACTTGTATTTTTTATTTATCAAAGACTATCTATAAACAAAAAATAATCAAAATTAAAAGGGGTCAACTCAAAACGTTGTTGAATCTTCGTGAAATTGCTCATATAGTCTTTGTTTAATTAGGCTTAGTTGCATTTATAGTCCAAATGGGAAATACGCTTTCTTGGAAATAGAGAATAAAGTTTAATATAGGGCACAAAACCATAAAATTTGTGGGTTAATCAAACGTTCTTGATTCTCGATGTTCAAATCTAAAATTAAACTAAATTGGTTTATATAATTGAATCTTTCTTTATCAATAAAATAACTTTAGAATCTTTATCAATAAAAGTATTTTATTTCAATAAAAATTTTTGTTAGTTTTTTGGATTATATCTAGCGAATGTACTATCTGCTAACCGCTGGGATTAGGAGCGGACTAATCTGCATTCTGCTAGTGCTATGTTGATAATGATAAAACTTTTTACTCAGTTAGTAGACAACTAACTAGCAACACGTGTTGAGAATTTGTTGTTTTTATTTTTTTAATATGAAGTGAAACGCTACCAATATTGTGGATTTTTTAACATCTATCAGAAGTATCTATTATTTTGAAATATAAAAGATAAAGATCATTGCAACACTACGTTAAACAATTATATCAATAATTTAAATTATTAAATTATTGTAAAAATAAATCCACAAAACAATCCACAAAATTACAAAAATACCTTTTTATTTATTTAATTAATTTTTTAAAATAAATAAAAGCTTATTTAAAATATGACTACGTTAAAGTATGAAATTTTAAATGTTTTTATAATCAACTCAATGAGAAAAACTTGATTGGTGGAATGGATGTGAAGCAATTTAAAGCAAGAATTAAAACAACATCTATCGACAGGAATTAAATAAAATAGAAAAGAGCAAGAGTGTCACATCCCAATTAATCAATCTATCTTTTATCATTATCCTCATTTCTCAATTATAAAACATTAAATTAGTTAAGAAAACAAATAAAAAAACAAACAATGACTTACTCAAGTTTAACATTTCTTGTATTGCGTAATTTCGTTTAAATAATAATTTTAATTATTTATTCCGCGTTGAAAAAATACAAGAAAATATAGAGGGGCTGAAATCTCACAGCTCTGAGATGTCAAGACTTCGGTCTGGGTTAAGCATTTTGATATAGTTTTCGGCAAAAAACTTTTATGAGGACATGGTTTTTAGTTCTGGGCAGCGATGTATATCAAACATCTCTTTATTAAAGTACAAGTATTTTTTATCTCTGTTTAAAAATTTATTACAAAACTAACACGAAACATCAATACGTTGCCGGAAAATTATAATCAAAATTCCAAAAATATTGTTAAATTAAATAAAATCAAACTTTTACAAAATTCCAAAAATATATTCCAAAAATTAGAATAAAATCAAATATTTAAATTTTTTCTAAATTCCAATAATATTTCAAAAATTCTTAAAAATTCAAACTTTTTCCAAAATTCTAAAACTATTGCAAAAATTATTACAAAATCAAATATTGAAAATTTTTTCAAAATTCCAAAAATTATAATAAAATCAAAAATAAAAATTTTTCAAAATTCTAAAAATATTCCAAAAATTCTTAAAAAATCAAAAATTAAAACTTATGCCGAAATTCTAAAAATATGGCATAAATTATTACAAAATCAAAAATACAAACTTTTTCAAAATTCCAAAAATATTTCAAAAACTATAACAAATTCAAAAATTTCCAATATTAAAAACAGCTACATTTTTTTTCCAAAAAATTGACTAAAAAAATAAATGAAATCATTTTTTGACACACTTGACATTATTTTTTGACAAACTTATAATGCCATAATTCTCTATAATATTAATAAAATATCATGTCATACAAACTATTAATTTTATTTTTTTCTAAAAAAATTGGGTAAAAAATAAATAAAAATCTTTCTTTTGACACACTTGAGAACATTTTTTTGACAAACTTATATTGCCATAATTCTCAATAATAATAATAAAATTTCAAACAAACAATTTTATTTTTTTCCAAAAAATTTATTAAAAAAATAAATAAAAATCTTTCTTTTGACACACTTGACAACATTTTTTTGACAAACTTATAATGCAATAATCTAGTTTTTGATCTCACATACCAATCCCAACCATCAAGATTTCTCCAATTTAATGTTCCTACTGGTAATCACTTAAAATGAACGTTTTTTAAGCCAAAAATATGAAAATTTGCTATTTTTGACACACATAATGATTTTTTTGACACACTTCCGGTGCAGTTATCGAACACAGCGTCCTTTTGGACCTGTTCCTTAAGTATACCTATTTTTAGAAAAAAAAGATTTTGAAATCCCTCCAGCGGTTTTCCCTGCAGCGTAGGTAATGACGGCCACCGGACGGCCGGCCGGCCGGCAGACAGACATACAGTTTTGTTTTTTTTGATTTTTTAGAATCATGAGGTCCTAAAACGTCGAGAAATGTCAAAAAAAGTGGGGGTAAGAATTTCACTTTGAGCTCATGAATGTAATACTTAGGTCTTCAGACCCAAGTAATAGAGGAAGTTGAATGTCTTGTTTTTCGTATTTGTTTATTTACCAAAATTACAAAATTATTAAATTAAAATAAATTGTTTGTTAAAATTAAGTTAAAATAAATTGTTAAACAAATAAATAAATTAAATAATAAATTAAACACAATAATTTTTATATTATAAATAAAAGAAAAGTACATGAATCGTGAGAGTTGTGCATATAAATTTCACTAAAATAGTCGAAAATCAAAATAAAATAGAGTTGAGTTGGATTTTAAAATAAAGACAAACAGTTGTTTGATTCAACAGTTGTGAATCAAAAATTGAAAAATACAATATACGAGTTCTATTTCATAAATTCAAATCAGGCAGTTGAAACAAATAGTTCTGCTAATAAATTAAAACTAATTAATCAAAAGAACTGTGTTGTTAAATTATTTCTAAAGTTAATGAAATTATTGTTTTAGTGAAAAATGTTCAATAAATTACCTATATAAACAGCCAAATCAATGTAAGGCAACTAAAAGTTGGATAAAATATAAGTGTAGTTGAAACATATAAGAACCCGAGCAGAAAATAGTTAGGGAAAACCTGAATACAGTCAGGGCGTGATTGCCCTACAAGGGCAATCCCCCAAGGGCACTCTGATGTGGCCTGTTCCGTGCCTGATTTAGAATACCCTTATAGGGTTAACCTTATTTGAATATATCCGACCCTGATCAGGTTCTTCGTATTGGACCCCTAGCTGAAATTTTAATTTGTTAAAATTCACTAGAGTATTATCCTTTTAAAAAATATATAGTTAAAATCGGTTCATGTATGTTTTAGTTTTCGCTTCTCGGCTGAAAGAGTATAATAATAGTGATTAAGGTGGTATGTATGTTTTAATTTTTTCCATTGTAATTTTTTTATTTTAATTTGATTAGTTTATGTATATATAATATATAAATATATATCAGGGTCTGGTCCGGATATCCCAATTAGGGCCTCATCCGACTATCCCAATCAGGGTCTGATCAGGTAATCCTAATCAGGACCTGATAGGGCCAAAGCGCTACACTCATGATCAGGCCCCAATCAGGCTGCCCTATCAATGCCTGATCCGGATCAGGGCAAACCTGATCAGGGCCTTTCTTGAGCCCTGACAAATTTCTGCTCGGGTACCTTCCCTTGTCAGGGCTCAATTAAGGTCTTAATCATGTTTGCCCTAGTATGGATCAGGCATTGGTAGGGCAGCCTGATAGGGCCCTGATCATGAGTGTAACGCTTTCGCCCTATCAGGTCCTGATAGGGATTACTGGATCAGACGCTGATTGGGATATCCGGATCAGACCCTGATATATATTTATATTGTATTACCGTCTGCTTCCACAAATAAAACACCCAAGCTATAGATCACACATGGCCAAACCGCGGCTCGCGAGCCGCATGCGGCTCTTTAAAAGAATAAATGCGGCTCTCGAAAAGAAATGAAAAAATTAAACAATATTTAATAATTCATAAAAATTGTAACAAAATTAGAAATAATACATATAATTTATAATGCTGTTTAATATAATATGAAAATATAACAAGTAAAATAAAAGATTTAAAATAATAATATAATATGATTTAATGCAATCATATTATTATATTTAGGTCCGTCCTGTCGAAGTTACTACCATTGGAGTTTTTTGCGAGTTTGTTTTAGTTTGATACCACTTTACTTCGCGAATCAAGATTAAGTATAATCCGCTGTTATAAATAAATTTAACTAATTTTATTATTTAAGGTTATACGTTTAACATATTCTAGTGGACTAAAAATAAAATCACCTGTATTCGTTTCAAATTAATGCACAAAAATCTTTCTCAAAATCAAAAGTCTTTCCTTTTGGATTCGTTTGTTTTTCTATGATAATCTTTTTCTGCAATTTTTTTATAAACAATATTTTTGATATTTTATCTTTAGGCAATTTGCCGACGTTAAATTTAATGTATCCTTTAATATTCCAATTAAAAAATGAATAAGTTCATAATTAAATAGAATTAAAAACACGTGCAAATCCGACATATACTACCTCAACCGCTTCTACATCTACGACAGTAAGATATTACACTAAACCAAAAACGAAATTAAAAACTTAAGGAAATTGCAAGAAAAAAACGGTGATTTCATCTCTTATATAGCGAAATATAATATTTTGCGTGTTTTTTATGAATACTCCGTTTTTTAATTTAACTGTTAAATATGTCAGGCCACAAACAAAGGCGATATGACGGATAAAATCGTAGCTTCAGGCAAGAATGGGTTGAAGCATACGCATTCATCGATAAAGGGGAAAACCTTTGTGTCTTATATGCAATGAAACACTTGCCAGTAATTTAAGACAGTTAAATTTTTGCCAGTAATAACAAAACCAGTAATTTAAAACGGCATCACGAAAAAAACCATAGTAAATTTTTGGATAGTTATCCGTTGAATACCAACATCCGAACAAATAAATTAAACTCTTTAAAATCTGCATTAAGTTGTCAGCAAACATTATTATCATCTTTTAGTTCAGAAGCTGATAATACTACCGAGGCTAGTTTTATGATCGCTTGGAACATCGCCCGTGCGGGGAAAATTTATCAAAAAGAATATGGAACAGGTGGTTAAAATGCTGGATCTTTTAAATATCAAATTGCACAGATTAATTAGCAATGTTCCAGTATCACGTCATACCACTGAGCGACGTATTACGGAAATAAGTAAAGATATTAAACAGCGGCTACAAGTAGATGTAAAAAATTGTGTAGCTTTCAGCTTAGCCCTTGACGAATCAATCAATATACAAGACCCCCCAAGTTAGCTGTATTTATCCGATACGATTCCGAATCTTTAATCGTAAAGGAAGAACTATTGGATTTGGTAGCACTTAAAAATACTACTCGTGGTATTGATACTAAGAGTGCCCTTGATAATATATTGTATTGTAATATACAGATATTCCACTGAATAATTTGGTAAGTGTAGCAACTGACGGAGCACCTGCAATGTTAGGAAAAAATGTAGGCCTTATTGGTCTGTTAAAAAATGATCCAAGAATACCCGAATTTTGGCACTTCATTGCATTGTTCATCGTGAACATTTAGTTGCAAAATATTTTAAATACGAAAACGTAATGAAAACTGTGCTACAAATTGTGAACTATATTCGGACGAATTCAAAAACCCATCGCCAATTCAAGAACTTTATCGAAGCACTGGACTTTGAAGATCATTGTCAAGATATAACATTTTACTGCCTTGTGCGATGGTTATCCACCTATAATGTTCTAAACCGATTTGTTGATTTAATGGAACCTATCAGAAATTTTCTCAAAGAAAAATAAAAACACTATCTGGAATTAAAGAATGATGAATGGATTAATAACTGTATGTTTTTGACTGATATAATGGAGCATCTGCAATCCCTCAACCTAGCTTTACAAGGAAAAGATAAAGTTATTGCTGATCTTATTCAAACGATTCTGAGTTTTATTAAAAAAATTCATCTTTTTCAACGAGATTTAACAACAAAAGTGTTCAACCACTTTCCTCGTCTGAAGAACAGACTCTCTAAAATTAATGATAACAAACTGAGTGAATACGACAGTAAATTAGCAGAATTATTAAAAGACTTTCACTTGCGATTTAATGATCTGAATAATTTAAATATTTCTCTTAATTTACTTGTAAATCCATTCGAAATTAACATTATTAACGAGGGCTTATCGATTCCTTGTTATATTTTGCATGACAGTGCCTCAGGAGAAATGGAATTACTAGAGCTACAGGAAGATCACATTCTTAAAATGCATCACAAAGCCACACAATCTCCAAATGAGTTTTGGAAACTAGTGTCTCAATCAAAGTACCCCAATTTGAAAAAATCTGCTGCCAGATTACTGTCCATATTCGGTACAACATATTGTTGTGAATCACTTTTTTCAACAATGAAGTTTATAAAATCAAACCACCGTTCACAACTTACAGATAAGCATTTAACGAAATTAATTCGTACTGCGCTAACAAACTATGAACCAGATTTCAAAAAATTCTCGGCCAATTTACAAACAAACATGCCATCTACCAGCAGGCATGTAATGTAACAAACTTTAAATATGTATTTGTATGTATTTATAACCATAAGTACATAATTGTTTTTTCAATAAAATAATATTTCCAAACAACTGATACTTTTGAAAAAAAATTTTTTTGTGGCTCTCGAAACGAGAGATTATTGTACTGCGGCTCAACGTGTAGTGAAGCTTGGCCACCTCTGCAGTATAGATCAATAATTTAATTTTTATTTTAATATTTCGGTCCTTATTTGGGACCCTCCTCAGTAACTAAAATTAGGAAGAAAAAGCTGACATTAGAAGCAATAAATATTCATTTAAGAAGAACAACATCTATCAATCTAAGATCGGATATGGATATAGTTTGAATCCTGCGTACGCACATATTTTAAAGAATATAGGCAAACAAGCAAAAAACAAATAAGTACATATGAACCAAATCTATTTAGTAGATATTACTAGGTCATAGAGCAACGAACTCATTTACATAAAATCATAATACATAAGGATGGGTTTTTGTGAACAATAATATATAAGAGCAATTTCACGAAGATTCAACATCGTTTTGACTTGATCCCTTTTAATTTTGATTAATTTTTGTTTATAGATAGTCTTTCATAAATAAAAAATACGAGTTCTCTTAGAATTTTTATTTTCGACCAGGGGTCTTCACAGGGTGCCCCTCAATTTTTTGATATTTTGTGATGTGAGTGCATTTTGACGAGCGATTGTAGAAAAACTACTCAATCGATTTTCATAAATGATATGTCGTTCATGTTAAATATCAAATATTTTATTATTAGATGAACTTTTTAAACATTATAAAAATTATATATGTAGTACAATAAATACAATAAACACAATTGTTAAAAATGATTTACTTATTTTACAAACAGAAGTTTCTTATGAATAAGAAAACACTTCTGCAATTATTTTTTTTGTATTAGATGGCATAAAAAAATGAAATGTTTATTTGTCACTTTTAGTAATCACTTGTCACTCTTATAAAAAATAATTTGACAGTCTCGACTGCAAACAAAAAAACCGTATAAATAACTCAATCTATTTAGGAACTTTTGGCTGAAGAAGTATTATGTTCGTATTATGTTATTATGGTCATAAAGTAAAAGATTGTATTTTAACATTAAATTACAAATATTTTATTATTGAATAAACTTTTTAAAGTATCATACATACATTATATATGTAGGTTAAAGAAAATAAATATAGTTATTAAAAATTATTAACTTATTTTCCATTCAAAAGATTCTTTTGAGTTGGAAAACATTTTTGCAATTATTGTCTTAGTATTTAATGGTACAAAAGAATGAAATTTTTGAGTTCCACTTATAGTAATCGCATTTTTATATCGATTTTGTAATTTTTGTTTGTTAATTGATATTCATTTTTATCGGCGTATCCAAAGTTCCTGGTAGTTTCCCATTTTAAAGCCCATTCGAAAAGTTTTTTTGGTGTATCAATAATATCTTTGCTCCCTATACTATAACGGTGTGCAACACGCTTCAGCGTACCACCAATTCCATCACAAGGTCCCTTTCCATGGCTGGTAGCATGAAAATGCCATTCAGCGTCAACCTTAAAGTCTTCTTTATGGTGGCATAAGGTAATTAGGTTATGTTTATTTTTGTATTGAGAAGGTCAGTGTTATAAATTATTTTCGTAATATTAGAATTTATATGCGTTCTGATGAATTCAATAAGTTTTGTAATGAAAAGATGGACTGTAGTATACTGTTGTGATCGTTTATATCCGAAATTAGTATAAAACTTCGGTGCTGTATATATTCACTTGCGGCAGTTTTAAAATAAATGACAAATGGATGAATAGTAGCTTGTGAATTATTATAATAATAGCTTTGAACCGCATCCTGAATTATGAAGTCTTAGTTTTCAGAAAAGTCCCCTTGAACGAAGCTCTCTTCTGCCTCTAATTTTTTTTTCCTCAATGAATGTAGATTGCTGTTTTGCTATAAAGTTGTTTGTAAACGGTAAATAAATTTTTTCATAAATTCTTCTACAGTTTCTGTTAAAGTATCCAAATTGCATCGATCAGTGGTAATCCATTGTTGATATTTGACTTGAAGGATTCCTTTAACGTCAAAATCATTTAGTAATTTTTCTTCCAGTTGTTGAAGTTTTTTTGAACATTCATTGCACTTCAAAGTATGACAATCTTCTGCTAATTTACCACATGAAACAAAGTCAATTAATGTTTTATAATTCTGGAAAGCAGCATCAGTAGTCCAAGACATCTTAGAGTGTTGAATCATTAGTTTCATATTTTGATGTATGGTACACACGCACACATTATGAACTCCTTGGGATAATTTTATACATTCTTGTGGTCGAAGGGACGTGAATTTAGTAAATCCTATTTTCACATCAGGAAACTTATTTTTAAACTCCACATAAGCTTCTTTTAATGTACATAGCAATAAGCGCTTTTTTTTTGTTTTTATGCGTTCATCTCTTTTTTTAAAAGATGCTGCATCTCGTTTGCCTGGTAATAATCTACTGATTTCATCACTTTTACAGAACTGCTCTACGACATATCATTTATATTGTTATTATAATTATATTATTATATTTAAAAATATAATAATTTATATTATTATATTTAAAAAAAATTCTACTTGAAGTCGTTTTTTTCATTTATCAACGGCTATCTATAAACTAAAAACAAACCAAATTAAAAAGGGTCGAGTCAAAATGTCGCAAAATTTTGCTGAACTTGACTGAAATTGCTGTTTAAAAAGTTCATTTAATAATAAAATATTTGATATTTAACATAAAAAAAAATCTGAATCTAAAAATCGCCATTTTTATAATTTTCCTTCAGAACAAAAAAAACTGATTCCCGACAGTCATATGCACAACGAATTTTATCTTTAAAACAAAAAATAACGCGTGTCCTAAACTTTTACAAGTGGTTAGATATAAAATAAGCTTTAATTTAGTTTAAAAAAAAAAAGGCTATGCCATCTTTTTTTCTATTACACCGTTTTTTTCTTATATTACACCGTTAAAAATTATTTCAAAAAATTAAGAGTGTAAACTTTGTTCTAATACCTATTCAACGACATATAATTTATGAAAATCGATTGAGTAGTTTTTCTACAATCGCTCGTCAAACTGCAATCACATCACAAAATAACAAAAAATTGAGGGGCACCCTGTGAAGACCCCTGGTCGAAAATAAAAATTCTAAGAGAACTCGTATTTTTATTTATGAAAGACTATCTATAAACAAAAAATAATCAAAATTAAAAGGAGTCAAGTCAAAATTTCGCAAAAATTTGCTGAACTTGTGTGAAATTGCTCATAAGGTTTTTTTTTTCATTGATTATAAAATTGAATTTTTTTTTTGAAATATTTATAACTCAAAATATTTATATTCTAGTATATAGGCAAATTTTATTGTTTTATAGCTTTATTGTTTTCTAAAGTAAAAATAATTTGTGTTCAATTGATTTAAAATTAGTGTTCAAAATAGTTCAAAATAGGTTTGAGCATAAACTATATAAGTATCTGAATTAAGTGTTTGTTAAGAATTAATTGTTGTGATATTTATTAGATTAAGATTTTAATTGTAAACCGTTTTTAATTTTAGTTACTGAGGAGGGTCCCAAATAAGGACCGAAATATTTAAATAAAAATTAAATTATTAATCTATAGCTTGGGTGTTTTATTTGTGGCGAGAAACCACCAATAAAAAACGCAGACGGTAATACAATTTTATCGAAGAGATCAGCTTCAATGTACATACATTAGTATATACATTGAACAGAGAAAACCTAATTACATAACATAATTACATAATAAATATATAAATATTTATTATGTACATAAATTAATCAAATTAAAATATAAAATTACAATGGAAAAAATTAAAACATACATAACACTTTAATCACTATTATTATAGTCTTTCAGCCGAGAAGCGATAATTAAAAGCTATATGAACCGACTTTAACTATATATTTATAACTATAAATGGATAATACTCTAGTGAATTTTAAGCAATAGAAATTTCAACTAGGGGTCGAAAAACCTGATTAGGGCCGGATTAGGGCGATAGTGAACAAAGTGGTAGGGGGTCCTCCAAGCACCTGTTATTTTGGAAGCTCAATAACTTCTGTACCTGATAATCGAGTTGGATGAAATTTGGTACATACACATTTAGTACGGTTTACAACAGTTCTGCATCCTAACTTCCTCTTTGTCAATTCCGATAAAATTTTTTTTTACTTTTTCTCGTACAACAGAATTTATGTTTGTTGGGATACTACTGCCTGCCTTAATAATTTTATTATTAGAACTACGAAGTCCATAATATTAGTTAGCTTTTAATTAAAGTATTTGATGGATATTAGCTCATTATATATCCAGAACACTATGTTTCCAGAGCTGCGGTGAAGTCAGCCTATGCATCAGCGTCGCAATATTTTTTTTAAAGAGTTTATCAAATTTCCTATTTCTATGAATCTTTTCAAATTTCGAACGAAACTTTCAGGATCAACTTTTTGTTGCACTTTTTTGACAATAATATAAAAATTGTGCAAAATAAATTGCAATGTTTCTTAATTTTGGTGTTCTTGATTGGGATTTAAATTGTGTTTTTACCCTATCTCATTTCCACCTTCTTAATTTATATAATTATTAGTATTTGACTCTTTACTATATTTTTCATTAAAAACTTACTAATTTTTCTATCATTCCAAATACATTTTAAGATTTTCGATTAATTAAGTTCGGAGCTAATCAAGGAAAGAAAACATATAGAAAACGCCATTATTTAAAATTACACAAAAATGGTGGTGTGTAAAATTCCAAAATGCATTTTTTAGAAATACTGAAGTGAAGCCCTTGCATATGATACTCAGCTCAATCAGCTTTAATCAATAAGCTTTAGGTCAATCAGCTTTAATCAATAAAAAATGTACTTTTTCAAAGACCTCATCACATTGTAATCCTGTAAACAATCGAAAACCATTTTATTTATTTTTCAACCACTCATCTTGTGTGGATAGGTTAGTGTTATATGTTTCCCAAATTTTTGGTCCATAAAATTTATAGTTTTTGAAATACTCGTAAAGTTATAAAGTTTTACATTTTTACCGTATATGTCAGTCTAAAAAAGTAAAAACCATCAAAGTAACCTCCCAATCAAAAGTATGAACTGAATTGATTAAAATTATCATAATCCAATCAAAATATTTGCTTTTTTAACTGTCATAGTTATACAATTTTGTTTGAAAAATAACAAATATTTTGGTCAAAGGTTACTTGTTCACATAGTTTTATTTCAAAATTTTTGCAAATGTTTAATTTTGATGTGGACAAAAATCTATTTTTAAAATATTTTGCTTGCGGCGAATAAAAATATATGACGCAAGGAGGTGAGCTATTTGGGACTTAATGTAGGACGTAGGTGTAAATCTTGGCTAGCACCTTGATTTGCAAACTCAACATAAGTCCAAAATCCTTAGCTTTACGTCCGTGCATCATATTCTTATTATTATTTCTATGCGAAACAAAAAACGAAATTTGAATACCAAATTAATTAGTATTTATCAAAAATTTAAATTGTTGCTTCGATTTGATTGGAGATGTAAATTAAATATAATTCGTGGATATGATGAATGTTTTATTGAAATGAAAAAATGAAATATGAAAAATTTATTAAATAACTAGGGGGTATCCCGCGGGATTGTCTCCCCCTCCCCCACACGCCATCCTTGTATCTTAGGGCCGACGTAGGATATGTATATGTATATGTTGTTGCTGTATCAAAGTTGGATGAAAAGATTAAGAGTGCGATTAAGAGTGCACGACACCGCACTCTTAATCTTTTCATCCAACTTTGTTACAGCAACAACATAAACATATTCTACGTCGACCATAGGATACAGCGTTGGCGTACGGAGGGAGATAATAAAAAATAATAATTCCAATATATAACAATTTCTAACAATTTCCAACAATTTCAAAATATTCCAAAAAATTTACTATTTATTATGATTCCTAAATAATTTCAAAATATCCCACAATAATTCTAAAATAATTCCAAAATATAACTTTTAATAACGATTCAAAAATAAATCAAAAATAATAGCTACGCAATAAATTTAATCTTTTTGACGCTACAATATTGATATATAAGAACAATAAGATTATAAATGACCAGATGATACTATTTATGCATCAATGAGACTTAACACATGCAATACATTCTAATCCAAATAATATTAAGATTTAAAACATATACAACAAAATACAGATTTCTTTCGAAATAAATAAACTAAATATGAGAAAATCTTGAAAGTCAGGATTTAAAACATATTCAACAAAATACAAATTTGTCTCAATGGCCGTGTGTCAATACAGCTAAATCTAAAACTAAATTTTCTTACCATATGGTAAAAAAGAAATTAGCCTATGTTGAGTTTATTACCAAAGTTTGCTGTGTCAATTGGCTAAATCTAAATTGTGAAATATTGAAATAATTGTCTTTGCTTTTAACAAATTGTCTCTGAAATTAAAATGAACAAATTAAATGAAATGTATTTTCCAATAAATTCCAATATATTTCATTATATTTGTTCCATTTATTCAAAACAAAAAACTAATTAACAATAAAGTAAACACAATAAAATCATTTTTGTTTCTTTTCTATTTTAGATTCCCTTGTCAAAATTATACTAGGTCTGTGGTAACCTCCCTTGGGGTTCCCTTATTTTTTATAAATAATAAAAACACTTACTCTTTCCAGTTTTATTCGCACTCTTAAATTATTCAAAGAAAACAAATTTATTTATTTAACTGATTTCTATTCATATATTTATTTATATTTCATTATTTTTTTTTTATTATAACTTGAATTGAATTTCTTTTTGATTCAATCCTATATTTTTAACTCTATATTGCTTTTCTTCACCCAGAAACTTTAACTAATTTTATTTAATATTTTTTCACAAAGGAACTACACTTAAATTTATCATATTTTTTTCTCAAAGGAAAACAAATTTTAGTTTTTTTTCTTTTTTTAATTCCATTCACATAATTTTTCACTTAAAATTTCACTTGATTTTTCACTCGCTTTAATTCTCGTATATCCTTGTTGAGGATCTATTATTTCATTGAGATCGCGATACAGACTCACTAACTCTTTTGGATTTTCCATCTATTTATGCATAATCTTTGTTGCCAAACAAGTAAACGTATAACAAAAGATTGCATTCATTGAGATAAAAAGTTATTTTTAGGGTTCCGTTTTTTATACGGAACACTATTGGTGAGAGTACAACGTGTTTTTCACATTATTTCGATTATCTCGTGAACCATTAATCCGATGAACTTAAAATTTGAGGTGCTTATAAAACTAACCTATCCACACAAGATGGCGGGTTAAAAAATAAATAAAGTTGTGTTCGTTTGTTTTGAGGAGGTACGATGTAAAGCCTTTGAAAACATACATTTTTTTAGCGAGACGAGTAGGGTATCATATGAAAGGGCTTCATTTCAGCATTATTTAAAAATATATTTTGAAATTTTTCACCTCACCATTTTTTGTATAATTTTGAAAAATGACGTTTACGGGATGTTTTATTGCCCCGATTAACTCCGACCCTACTTCATCGAAAATCTTGAAATATATTTGGAATGATAGACATATAAAAATGAAAATGAAATGAATTTCATGAAAAATATAGAAAAGTGGCAGACACTAATAACTATATTTATTAAAGGGGTGGGAATGTTAAGGGGTAAAAACATCATTTAAAACCAGGTCATGTGGGGTGTCAATTGAAAGAGCACTTGATTTTAGAAATATTGCCATTTTTTTTAGAATTTTGCAATGCATAGTTTTTGAATTATTATTAATAAAGTGACACAAAAAGTTGGTCCCCCCCTTGCATTTCGAGCCTAATTAACAGAAAAATTTGAAAAAATTCACAGAGACAGGAAGTTTGATAAACTCTGAACGAAAAATATAGCGAACTCTCAAATAATTATATTTTTGTGTTTTTAAGGGATTGGGGTGGGGAAGGGTGAAAAAATCTTTTTTGACCCAAGCGAGTGGGGTGTCATTTGAAAGAAGACTAAATTTCCAAAACATTGCAATTTTTTTTTAGAATTTTGTGGTACACAGTTTCGGAGTTATTCTAAAAAATGTGCACATTCCAGACCGTTCCCCCCCCCCTACGTTTCGACACTGATTGACAGAAAAAATTGAAAAAATTCATAGAGACAGGAAGTTTGCTATATTTTGAACGAAAATTATAGCGAACTCTCAAATAATTATATTTCTGTGTGTTTAAGGGATGGGTGTAAGCGGGGTAAAAAAAAATATACACAGTTTCGGAGTTGTTCTAAAAAATGTGCACATTCCAGACCGTTCCCCCCCCCCCCCCCTACGTTTCGACACTGATTGACAGACTGATAGACAGAAAAAATTGAAAAAATTCATAGAGACAGGAAGTTTGCTATATTTTGACTGAAAATTATAGCGAACTCTCAAATAATTATATTTCTGTGTGTTTAGGGGATGGGTGTGGGGAGAGCAAAAAAAAAACTTTTTTGGAACCAAACGAGTGGGGTGTCATTTGAAAGACCACTTAATTTAAGAAACATTGCAATATTTTTTAGAATTCTGCGATGCATAGTTTTTTAGTTATTGATGAAAAAAGTGCTATTTTAAGTGTATGTATACCACCCTATATTTTGACGCTGATTTATAGAACAAATATTCCCAATTTCGACTATTAAAATACTTTAGCTAACATAAACAGCTATGGATAAGATTTAACCTCAAGTAACATTTTGATCAATGTAGATGTGATTGACATTTACTATTGACGTTTACGATTAAACATTTATTCTGTTATGCGTCCATAGTCTGGCGATATAAAGACTTTACAACATAACTTTATGTCATTTATTTTTGATAATGTGTTCTTTTACATTCACGGAACCCTTGGCGAGCGAATTTTATTCGCACTTGTCCGACTTTTTATTTTTGAATTTTTGAGATCAATTAAACCCAAGTAAGTAAAGAAGTAATTGGAATATTTTCAATTCAAAGGTATGGTTTGAAGTTTCTCAGAAAAAAACTCCACTCCACCTTTTTCGTGTTTCGGTTGGGATTCGAACCCACCTCGCCAGTGCCCGGCTCGAATCCTTGGGCAGACACGCTATCGATTACGCCGTTGAGGCGTTGACAATTTCAAAGTTGAAACTTCTTCATCACTTATTTATTTTTACTTAAGTTGAATTTTTCCACTGTCATTAGACTCCATATTATGGAAATGCTCTTACATTATTTGGGATTTGTTGCATTAAATTTCTAGACAATACTTTGTGTGAATTCATAGAATGGCGAACATTTCTATTCTAATTAACATCCTAAGTCACGATTGTATAGTCATTTTTGATTGTTTTCAATCAATGTGAAATCAATGGCTAACACTTGGTCAATTTGTAGTCCTACATGTATTAACATTAGACTACATTAAGGGAATTTAAATTAACTTTGAATTTTTGAGATCAATTAAACTCAAGTAAGTAAAGAAGTAATTGGAATATTTTCAATTCAAAGGTATGGTTTGAAGTTTCTCAGAAAAAAACTCCACTTCACATTTTTCGTGTTTCGGTTGGGATTCGAACCTCCCTCGTCAGGGGCTATTTTTTATTATTTATTTATTTCCGTTACATATTGGAAATATATTCATGTTATGATATTGCTTGGAAATATTTTGTGTTTGCAAAATTATGAGAACGAATCTTTTTCTGTGGGAAAGTTATTATTAACAGATTGGGTTGCATCCTAAAGTAATATGAATTAGACCATTGTTAATACAATGTTGCTAATAATATTTTTCTGGATTATATTGTTGATGAAAATTGTGTCTTATGCTTTTGCTTGAAGACAAAACTTTCAAATATTAGGAATTGTTTTGAGAAGTGAAATTATTGAAGCTATTTTGTTTCAAATGGAATTTGTTTTGTCTAACGGAAAATATGAATATTGCTTGAAATAATATTAAGATCCTTTAATTGGATTTTTGGTTATAATGTATGAATGAGATTAGGGTTCTTTGATGGGAACTTTGATTAAAATGTATGAATGAGAAGGCTTGAGACATTATAGTGAATCTGAAGATTACTACAGGTCTAAAGCAGGCTAATTTTTTTTTTTTTTTTTCGTGGTTAATATAAAGATCAAAAATTAGTTTTAGACTTCAAAAAATTAGATTTAGCTGTATTGACACATGTCCTATATAATAAAAACATACTCATAATTGTAACAAATGAGAAAATTTCGCAAGCAAAAATTTAACAATTTAAGTCAAAAAACAACTTTCCTTCCAACGAATAAATACTTTTAAACAACAAAACAATTTTAATAAATACTTTAGAACAATTAAAAACCAAATTAAAATGTAATCAACTTTTAGGCAAACTCTTACGAAAATCAAATTTGTTGCTCTGATTTAAGTACCGAAGTTGTTAGAAATCAAAAATTCTATTATAAAAACTATTAAATCTATGGACTAAAGTTGTCTATTATACTTCTAACATTCCTTTCTTTATATGTGTCAAGTTTCATCTAAATCGATTCAGCCGTTTCGAAGCTTATCCCGAACAGACAGGTAGACAGACAAACAGACACTCGAATTTTATTTATAAAGATCGATTAAATAATGGTTGGAGAAATAATTTAATGTTTACTCGGCCTAAAAATGGATTTTGGAAATCGTAAGATCGCTGTACACCGCTATCGTGATTCGTGTCTAACCCACAACATTTTTGCTCGTTCTGAAATCCAGCATTTTTTGTCCAAGTGAAACAAATAATTATTAGATCTATACGTAATAGTTATTTACATATCGAGGGCTGAAAGTAGAAGATCTCGCCTGCTGTAAACATTGAAGCCCGGCGCTAAGCGAGGGTTTTTATTGAACCAAGTCACAAGTGCGTAATCTTCCTTTCAGCCTGAGTGTATGTACAACGTTTTTCGCACAACTGCAGTCTGCACAACTTAATTTTTTTTTTTTTCTTTTTATTTTAAGTTAGGCATGTTTAGTGTTAATCATAATAAATTATTAATTAACGTCTCTGAATATCCGAAGATACCATGCCAACTAGGAAGTGTGGTTAAGTTTGAATAAATTAAGTTTCTTTTAGAAATTTATGGACGCTAACTTTAAAACTTTAAGGATTAAAGCTATCAGGAAAAACCCATGAAGGTAAGGCGTTCCAGAGATGAGAGACACTGTTGAAAAAATCACGCTGAAAGGCAACAGTTCTGCACCTTTTTATATGAACCGTAAAAGGATGGGCTATAACATTTGCTCTGGTGTTACGCAATGGGATTGCTAGTTCAGGTAAAATTGATTTAATCTCTTCAAAAGTTCGTTCATCCATAATTTATTTGTAGAAAATTGTCAAATCCGCAACATTTCATCTGTGCTGTAAAGCAGCGGTTCTTAAACTTTTCTGTATTGCGACCCCAAATCTTAAACGCCGTATTTTGGCGACCCACAACCTATATTTTTTTTGACGTTATTCGTTAAATCTTTATTCAAAATAACACGTTTAAACAACAAATACTATTTTATTTCCAGCTGATATAAAAATAAAAATTAATAACAATTTCTAGTTATAGTAAATATTAAATTAAACAAAAATTAAAATAAAATAAACAGCGTTTTCTGATTATAACAGTATGAAAATTAATAAAAAATAAACATTAATAATTCCTTTTCTAGTTATATTATTAAGTATTAAAATAAATAAAACATTAATCAAATACTTTTTAATGTGATGGGTGTGCTTACTTTTTAGAGCAAAGTAACGTTAATTGTGGCTCGATTTCTGAAAGTGTTGGTCTCAATACATTTTCAATATTGCGCAATTGAGAGCGATATTTTGATTTAATATATAATAAGGATGAAAATGCATTTTCGCACGAATATACGGTGAAAAATTTTCAGGTGATTCTTAAATAGTGCCTTCAAACTACTATCGCAGGATAGTTCACCAAATTCTTTTTGAGCTTTTATGTCCAGATGTTGTATATCTTTAAGTTTTATATTAAAAGGCTGAATTAGCATCCAATGGTGTTGTGCAATATTGAATTCAGAAGAAAAGTATTTTTCAAACTCAGTTTCAAGGGCTGAAAGATGAGATACAATTAGATTTTTTATATCGGATATATAGGATTTCAATTCCAAAATAAACCATTTAAAGTTCAATCGAAACTTTACATAAAATAGAATAAATCTTATCCAATTCAAATAAAACATTTTCCAAAATAAATTAAACCTTTTCAATTGCAAATAAAACTTTTTAAGTCAACCCAATTAAACCCAACTTTTCCCAATTAAAAAAAAAACTTTTAAGAAACAAAAAAAAAACTTTTCCAAATTCAAAAAAAACATTTAAAAAAAACATTTAAATAAACAATTTAACGGCGAAATTCTACATTAATAACCTGTTTTCGTAATATATTGAATGTAGTGAAAGAGTTTTGTTAGTCAACAATAGTTGATTTATATAATAATATATATAGGGGATTCTCTGTCAACTCGGCCACCGCCCTCTGTCCAAAAATTGGAGCAACCTATAAAACTCCAGTTAGGCTCATTTTTTGCTGAAAGGCTGAAAGTCAATTCATTTTCGTCAATAAAATCTATTGTATACAGAAACATGTCAATCTGGTTTTTTTCTAAATTTAGTTTCCACACATTAAGCTTCTGATCGAATCCCTTAATTTTATCGTACAAATTAATAATATTTGTATGTTTGCCTTGCAAGGATAAATTCAACTCGTTAAGTTTGTCGAAAATATCAATCAAATAACATAATTTTAACACAAAGCTTTCGTCACAAAAATGATCTGCCATAGTTGAATTCATTTCCATCAAAAATAATCTTATTTAGTCTTTTAACACAAAAACTCTTTTCAAACTTTTGCCTCTTGATAGTCATCTAATTTCAGCGTGCATAACGAGATTTTTATAATCTGATCCCATATCATTACAGAGTTGGGAAAAAATACGACTATTAGGTGCGCGGCATTTTATAAAGTTAATAACACATACAACTTCTTTCAAAACTTTTTACTCACTAATGCCTCACGATGAATCATACAATGGATAACTGTTATTTTTGAACCACCTAGCAGTTGCTTAATTCGTCCGAAAAGCCCATTTAATTTACCTGTTATTGCAGCGGCACCATCACTACAGACGCCCACGCAGTGCCCCCCCATGACAGCTGATTTTCTTTAAAAAAATTCTTCAGCACATTAAAAATATTATCGTCAGTTGCTCGGCCTTCAAGTAGGAAACAAAACAATAAGTCTTCATAATAAATTTTTGACAATTATTAATGTCAAAATGATTGATTTATGGATTCAATAAATAATAGATGTCATTAGAAAACGTATATCGACCGTCATCTAAGTGTAAATTACACAAGATTGCTAAATGGAAAACCACACAAATGTATATAAATATAGAAAGAAAACGATCCGACTACAAATTGTTTTGTGGATTGTGGAATGTCACCAAAAGACTAGGTAGCGAAAATTTTAGAAAATTTAAAATATCATCCAATTCTAAAACCTTGAAAAATTAATTCAAAAATCTTGCAAAGTTTGTTAATTTAAGACATATAACATAGGTATTTAGATAGAAATTTTAGCGTAGTTGTTTTAAATTGGGAATTTCTCGCGACCCCATGAAAAAGTCATAACGACCCCAGTTGGGGTCGCGACCCCTAGTTTAAGAAACGCTGCTGTAAAGAATCAAGCTCATCAGTAAGAGTTGAGTTGCCAATCAGTTTAACAGCTCTGCGCTGAACAGAATCAAGGCACTTCAAACTACCATAATAAGCTCCACCCCATATGTGAGAACAGCAGCCAAATTCTGTAACTGTGAAGTGGTGAAGTGTTAAAAATTTCTTCATTTCGATTTTATCATTAATTTTTTATCATTTTACCATTTTTGCGATTCTATATGCGATTTGAGTGTTAAAAAATCTAATAACAAGCCCCGAACTGTCAAACGTCAAACATACATAAAACTGAATGTTTATTTTAACTTTTAACACAATATAAACGTAAATTTTTACAAATTTAAATATATATAAATATTTTAGAAATTAAATTTGAAAAATTAATATGTATTTAATTAAGAAATGCAATTTTAAAAAATCAAATCGCATTGACATTATGGTGTTTTTTGACATAATGTCAATAACAACAAAAGAAACGATTTCATTTTATTGCCAAATAAAAAGACAGTGTTAACTTTATTGTTTTAAAACTTCACTCACTTAGATATTTTTGCGGTGAAGTGATAAAAAACTTATCACTTCACCGCTTCACAGTTACAGAATTTGGCTGCAGTACTCCATGCAGGGACGTATAAATGATTTGTAAATTAAAAGAAGCTGTTCGCTATTAAAAAACTTACGACATCGTCCCAAAAAGCCCAATTTTTGAACAGCGTTCTTAGCTAGGTTAAAAATATGAGAATTCCATTTCATATTATTTTCAACTTCTACTCCTAAAAGCCTAACAGATCCTTTGTCTACAAGATCTTTAGAGTCGAACTTCAATGGAAACGGATTATGTGTGGATAATTTAGAAAAATAACAAGCCTGTGTTTTGCTCGTATTGAATTCAACACTATTAGCGAGCCCCCAATCCAAAATAGTTTTAAGGTCATGCTTTAAAGAATCTATTAAATTTGATCTACAGTTGTTAAGCGCTAACTGTGAATATAATTTAGGGTTCTCATGAGACGCATGAAGAGTGCTATCATCAGCAAAACTATGGATAGGACTAATCGTTGAATCCAACAAATCATTAATATATATAAGAAAAAGAGTTGGTGACAAAGCAGAACCTTGAGGAACTCCTGCATTAGTTGAAAAGACATCCGATGAAACACCATCAACATTGACCCAAAATTTCCGCTCGGAAATAAAGCTTTGTATCCAAGATATAAGTTGCTCATCCAAACCATTACATCTTAATTTGCAAATAAGATTGTTGTGCCAAACTTTATCAAATGCTTTGGATATATCAAGAACAATACCGAAAGTCTCACCATGATTTTATAGCGATTTGTTCCATATATGAGTGACAAAGAAAGTAAATCTCCCGTCGCTCTTCCTTTTCGAAACCCGTATTGTCTTTCATTAAGTAGTTTGGAAGACTCTAAGAAGCTCATTATATTAAAATTAATGTATTTCTCAAAAATTTTAGAAACAACCGATAAAATTGAAATGGGTCTGTAATTTATTGGATCAGTCTTACTACCCTTTTTGGGAGCTGGTTGTACCAGGCGCGCACACAAGGGGGGTGGGTTTTCGGGTCCGGACCCCCCCCCTAACCGATAATTTTTCAGTTTTTTTTTTAATTTAAACTTAAATATTGTATAGTGTATATAGTGATAATAAATTATAGATTAACGTCTCTGAATATCAAAAGATACGATGCTAGCTATGGAACTAAAATTTGTTAGTATTGATCAATTTTCTTTGAGGATTTTTGGAACGCTAATTTTAAAGATTTGAGGATAAAAATTATCATTGCAGACTCACGCCGGTAAGGCATTCCAGAGATGCCAGGCTCTGTTGAAAATTAACTTTGAAAAGCGAAAGTTCTACATCTTATCACTCGAACCGTAAAATATGGGCTAACGTAACGTGCGAAGTTTTCAGGCTCAGGCTTAAACGATTTGATTGAGGCAAACGCCCGTTCATCTATAATGTATTTGTAAAATTACGTTAAATCATCGACATACAAGGAATCAAGTTAATTATTAAGATTTGAATCGCCGACTAATAGTTCTATTTATTCTATTCTCTCTCTATTCTATTCTAATAGTTCTATTTATTCTATTCTCTATTCAAGGCACTTCAAACTACTTTTATGTATGCTGCACTCCATATGTGACAACAATATTCCATGCGGGGACGATTAATTCTTTAACGTAGCCGTATAGTATTTCATATTATTTTTGACGACTTAAGAAGCTCATAATATGATATTAATGTATTTCTCAAATATTTTAGAAACAATTGACAAGATTTATATGGGTTTGTAATTTGATGGATCCGCTTTAGCACCTTTTTTGGAACTGCTGTACACTAGCCATTTGCCAAAAAATTCTCTTCTTATATGACAAATAGAACATTTGATGCTAACACGTTAGCAAATGTTTTAAGAATAATTGAAGGAATACTATCTGGCCCAGATGTCTTATTGTTTAATATAATTATATAATATTTTTACGAAAATTTTTATACGGATTATATTTTTACGAAAATGATCCGGTCCATTTTGCTAGAAACTACAGGAATTGGCTTAGGTTACAAAGTAGGCTCTACTAATGGCTTTATAAAAATTAAGTGATTTAGCGTAAAACCATACGCTAAATCACGTTTGTTTTAGTTATACTTTTGAAAAGCATTTTTTTAAAATTTTATTACATTTTTACATTTACTCGAAACCCATATATCAGTCTTCGAAACGATCTATTGGAATAAACTTGCCCATTCCCACGTGCATTATTTCTGAGAAGTATATGCAGAAATGTTTGAATTAATTGGTCCCTGCTAATCTGCAGTTTTATAATCCTAAACAAGACTCGGATCAAATTTAATCTGTTTAGGAGCTTATAAATTTAAATATGTTAAAATCATGATTTGGCCAGGATTGTCAGAAACTCTGGTAGGTTGGTCCATTATCTGAGTTAAAAAAATATTAAAATAAAATAATAATATATTAATAAAAGAGCATAAATTTTGTTTGACTAGAATGTTTTCAATAAATTCGTTCCCTTCTCAATAATGGAATCCCAACAAAAATATTTGTTTTCCAAAACAGCCAAATTGGCCCTTAGAAGCAAACGTAGATTATGTTACATTTGGATCCATAACAAAAACCCCTTAAATCGTTCCCAATCCCATTCTAAAGGCCAATAAGATATCGAATCAAATAATCAAAAACAAAAAAACAGAAATTAACAGAGTGAAAGCGGAAAAATTAGTACATGTTCCTTTCTGACAAAAGTTTTTACTGTGCTATTCATTTCCTAAAGTCTGGTACCAAATCTTCTATCCCTCTTGTTATTGTGGTGATTTAATCGTCACTGATGCAGCAAGAAAAGTCACGTTGCTCGCGGAACGATTTGCTTTTAACTCGACCGTTTTGGAAACTCCTAAAGAAATGCCCCAAAGCAGTCTTCAGGAGTGGAAATAAAAGATCATCACTTGCATCTCCTCTTACCCAAATTTTCTTCAAATCCTATAAATCTGGTATTTTTTTCTTTCATGCTAGGAGCTAGCCAATGTCCAGCCCGTTCCTTAAAAATTAACATTTTGCAAAATGTGATATTTCAAATTATAGATCAATAACCTTACTCTTAGTCATATCTAAAATAAACGAAAATTATATTAATACACACATGTCCAAATTTTTGAAAGGCACCCATTTAATATCTGACAGCTAATACGGTTTTCGCAACAAAGAAGCAACAACCGATCTATTGAACTATGTCACACATCGTTGGAACAGAACACTTGAAAAAAATTGTAAAACTTATGTTATCGCATTAGATCTCTTGGAAGCATTTAATCGAATCTGGTTTGCCAACCTGATCAACAAGCTTGTGGCGTACGTATTTTAACCCGTAGTCGTAAGATTCACAATTTTCTCACCGACCGATACATTTCGGTATCCATCGATGGCTTTTCCTTTGAGTCAAAATTAATCAACTCAGTTTTATTCCCCGGTCTATATTTAATTTATATAAACGCATATATTTAATTTATATGGAATGCTTTGCTCGAATCAAAAGTCGTCTCCGAGACTTCAATCATAAATCAATCAATCAATCAATCAATCGTTCAATCCATAAAAGCTTAAACAACATTCATCAACACCACAGAATGCAGTTGTGAGACCTAGGTTTTAAAAGGTGTTTATGTGTTGTTGTGACAAATATTGTAATTTCTATAGCATAACACTTTTTATTAAAAAAAATTTCTTTGGACCCCCCCCTCCCTAAAACATTGTCCTTGTGCGCCCCTGGGTTGTACGCTTGCAATTTTCCATATTTCAGGAAAAACTCCTTTCTTATATGAAAAATAAAAGATTTTAGTGAGGATTGGTGCTAACTCTTTAGCAAAGGTTTTCAGAATAATTGGACGAATACGATCTATACGATCTCTTTTTTTAATTGTAAAATAAATCAATTTTTTAATGTTTTAAACTCGCTAGACGATTTACGATTCGTTTGTGCGTAAAATACATATATATGTATTTTCAAATTATTTTATTTCAAAATCAAATTTGATATTTTTTATGCCATTTGTTATAAAAAGATTATGTTTTAATTTTTTCGGCTTAGCTAGAACGATGACAAAGGCCTGTGAAGGTAACATAAAGGACGTTGCCATATCGACGATTTACTCATGCGGATGGAACCCCTATGAAAAGTTCTACACATACATCAAAGCTGTCAAAATTGAAAATCCAAAATGAATTTAAAAATGTAGGTCGATTCTTAAAAATATATAAATAAATAAATTTGTTAATTTAAAAATAACATTTATTGTATTGTTATTCAGACAATAGTATATTTTGCCACAAGAGATTGAAATATTTGCTAATGAGACGAAAATACTACTGTTTACAACACATTTTAAAATAAAATAGCCAAAAAATATATATGTTACCCATACACCTAAACATGTTTTTTATTATTCCAAATAGTATTGATTTCACGTTCGAAAATATTTATTGCACTTATGATGCAAATCAAAATATTTATAAAAAAATTTAAATCTAAACTTAAGCATGCCATCTTCATCCCAAGATTTGATTTAAAATATTTTTGTATGACTGGGTTTCAATTCATGCTAAATAATACTATACATGCGTAATCATTTTTAAGATTTTTATCTATACCAAAGTCGATAGCAATAGGTCTAACCAGTATGTAATCTAGAATTATATATAAGCAACTATAGAACTGAATGTTGGTTTGTTTTGAAAAGCAAAACATCGTATAGATAAAGATCTTAATAAAATCTTGAATTTAAATCAGTTTATTTGGCCACTATCCACTAGTTGTGATTTGTCTACCATATTCGTTAATCCATAATGTTTTTCATCGTCAACTTAGTTGAAGCATAAAGAAAAGTAAAACGTGTTGGTATAGATTTATAGAATCTTACATATTCCACGTGGTTATATGTAATATTCCCAAGTGTTTTTTACTAAATTCTGAAGTAAAACTTGTTTGCCAAAAATATTTCAATAGAAAATAATAAATCTTCTTATATAAATGAATCAATTAAGCATAACTTCATCGTTTCACCTAAATCAAAAAACAACATTAATTATCTTATTCGTCTAACAATTTCATTAAAAAGAATATATCAAGGTGTGCCAACAATCTTCTATCTTAAGAAATGTATCTAGAGAAACATCTATTAAACATGATTAACGATCTTCTTAACTTTTATTGTTTTGTTTATTTCAATTTATCTAATTTTTTATTTCTTTTCTTTACTTTTAGGAAACAAAACAAAAAATTACACAAAAGAAACATAAATTTAATCAAATTGAATGTACATAACTAACAGACCAACAACAAATTTTTTGCTGAACAAATTCCAGGTAACGTTAGAATTTTTAATGTCGAAGGTATTTTATCATTATTAGAAATTTCAGGCACGTCTACTCGGTTTGAATTTATCATATCCAATTTTTTTTTGTGTTCAAATGAAAAACTATAAACTACGAAAGTATTTAAAAAAAATGCATTTTGAAATTGACAAAAAAAACCCTAAAGAAAATCATATCATTAATCTTTTTGAATATGTTTTGTTGTCGTTGTCATGTCTATGAAATTCTGCGAAAATATTCATGTGACAGAGGAATACAAAATAAATGGGAAATGTGTTACAGCTAAAGTGAGTTACAAAAGTTTGGCTATCAACCTGAAACTATCAACTATCAAGGGCAAAACATATTTTTATATGTGCATTCTTGTTTGGGCTTAAAAGAATGTAACGATCGACCCTATTTCGAATCAATCATCTGACCAATTCTCTATAATATCAAAATGAAAATCATAAAAAAATACACAAAACATCAAAAAAAAAACTCCGTAATTCAATTAACAATAAGACTGAAAAATTTTTCGCTATATTAGGTTTAGTCAATTTGTTTCTCTAGTTGATCACTATTGTTGTTATACTCTAACCAAGTTAGAATTGGATAACAAACTTGTATCGGTAAGAAGAAGATGACCATCTTCACTTGTGTCTATCGACACATCAACTAGTGATCAACTAGAGAAATTGACTAAACCTGAATCTAATAAACATATGTTTATGAAAGTTTTTTGGTTTCTTATACTTCGCTAGAGTAGTGACCTATTTTAGGTTTATATAGCGAAAAATTTTTTTGGTAGTGTCTAGTCGGCTAGCCCTGATGAGAATGATATACTTTTTTAAAGTGTAATAAAAAGTTCTTATCGGTTCGAAACTAGATCGATCGACAATTTTGTGGATAGCAAAAAAATCTTCATAAATTGCACACCATATTTTGTTAGATTCCGTCTTATTATTCATGATGGGATTATCTCAATTAACAATTTTATTTATTTTTAATTTTCATTTTTGACTAAAATGTCCAATATAAATGAATTCGCGGTTGTTTAGAATTGGTTGTTTAGAAATGCGAAATTGTAGCATTTGATTTTCGTGTTGGTATATATAAAATTTTTTGGGTTATAATAGAAATAGAGCTAAAGAGAGAGAGATGTGATTTGATAGAAAAGAGAAATGTTGATGTTTTTTTTTTGTTTTTGTTTTCTCTCATTCAACTATATTTTGAAATCATGTGAGGGAAATGCTGCATAATTATTGGGAGCAAAAGTGACCAATGTATATAAAAAAAGAAACAAAAGTAGGAAATTCTCGCAAACAAAAATATCGACCAATTTGTCCAACTGTATCATTATCAGTCTATGTATTATTAAATTAAGTACCAAATACATTATTAAATTAATTTTCAACTTTTGATTTCCTGTTTGAAGGTAAACAGTAGTTTACTAAATACTAAATTATTCCTCCTTCAACTAACGGCCCATTTAACTGGGTCAAAAATTGTGTTTTATAATTGTTAATTGCATAACTGGGTATAATTGTTTTTCACATTTTACAAATTTTTTAGCCGATTAAATTAAGAACTTAGCTTGAAAAAATTTAAAACTATAGGAAAAGCTGTACAGTGTGGAGTTCTAAAATAACTTTGTAAAAGATTCTAAGTACGTACCTTTTTATATGATACCCTACGGTAATATAATTTGTTTTGAATCGTTTAGCACATTGTTACTGCAGTTTTAGGTTAACTTCTTACATATTATGTGACCTATTGTATAGAGTACAGACTTTATATGGAAGTTAAAAAAATATTAATGCCGAATGATTATATGAGCGAATGTCAAACGTGTTTTTTTTCAAAATTTCTTTTTGTATTTCCCTTACAAAGGGAATTCTTCTTGCAAAGAAATAGTATGTATCTAT
The DNA here is from genome assembly GCA_963693315.1 of Diogma glabrata. Classification (NCBI taxonomy): domain Eukaryota; kingdom Metazoa; phylum Arthropoda; class Insecta; order Diptera; family Cylindrotomidae; genus Diogma; species Diogma glabrata. Next base: position 103,731,991 of record OY856186.1, on the reverse strand, counting down.
CTATGTGGATTTTTAGTTTTTACTCTAAATAAAACTTGAATCGCAAGAATCAAGCTATTACAACTAAAAGATTTAAAGAAATTCCGATTTAAATCAATATAAAAATCTAAATTCAAATTAACTTGAATATATTTATAAATCTTTTCAAACCAGAACCCAGAAGCAATCTCGTTAGTTATTTTATATTCGAGACTTAATTTATGTATTACATAAATTTATCATGTAGATATCATAATAATACTAACAACAATAAACTGATTAAAATCCCCAATTAATTCAGATTAAAGCGAAAAAAAAAACAACAAAAATATCCATAGACGAATTTTTTTTCTAGTTTTTATAGTTCTATAGGAAAAATATGGTTTCAACAATAATATATATCAAAGTCATTAGAATTATAATTTATTAGTTTTATTTTTCATTTTCATTTTCAGTCGCAATAAATTTTACCGTCGAATAGCATAAGACATTAACATAAACAACAATAATAATAATAATAACAACAACAACAACTGAGTAATAAAAAAAAATATGTCAGTTTGATTGTATAATAAATCACTAAATAAAATGAACAATAAAATATACAAAAATAAAAGAAATAATAAAATAACGATATAAACTATAAAAAAAATTTGAATTATGAATATTGCTTACTTCATAAAATAATAGTAATAATAAATAATAATTACAGTTGTTTCGTTTTAGAATTTCACGAGTTTATGTATATTGGGTTGACTCAATTGAAATTTTGACTATACTTAAAATAAATTAAGTTAAGGAGAGATAATTTTTATAAGTAACGGGAATCACAGAGACGACACCTTGTTAGAATTTAGTTTAGGAATCATTCCCAATTCTTATTAGCTTGAGTTAAACTACATCAGCATACAATTTGCCATCGTGATCATCACTACATGCCCTAGAGTCAGTATCTAACACTTTTATGACTTCATCACGAAAACCTTCAAGATTGCTTTCAATACTTTCGATGTATGCCATATTACTCAGCCTGCTATATTAAATGATATCAAGTTGTGTTAAGCACATGTCACAAAACCACCTGCATACATCAAGCATCTATCTGATTTTATTGTAAACTCCTCTTTTTATTTTCAAACTGGTAATATGATACCATCTTTCACAGCTTCCATCGCAGCCCAATGAACTATCTGCAACTTTGACCTCTAAAATGCAAATTTGAAACAGTATATATTTCCCATTTTAAGGTTAGTTATATACACCTTCAGAATATCTTACCTCCACGCCTTCCCACCAAATAACTTCATTGAATTAGGTCACATAACCCAAACAAATTTTACGAGCTTGACTTTTACTTCTAATAAATATTACAAATTATAGTTTACACGACAAAATGTTTGATATTGCCAATCGAAGCCATTTTAACGTTTCTCTTATAGAGGTTAATGTTTTTATGTTTAAAATGAAAATATCCTTAGCCAACCTCAACCATTTTGCCCAATATCGTTAAAAAATTATCAGTTCCTTGATTATACACATTTACATTTTTTGCCATCATTGTTATTTCATCAAAACTAAGTCTAAGTCTTAGTCAAAACTAAGTCTTAGTCAGCAGACTAAGTCATGCTGTAGTATCCCAAAAATAAATAGAGATAAGGTCACGAAGATCAACAGTTGCGTTGGTCTGCAACGTCCTTCCACTCTTTGTACAACACACTCCCAACGCTAAATATTTCTCTCTTACGAAATTTTACAAAAATTACATTAAAATTGCTTCATATCTGTAGGCTCTTATGTGAATAAGAATGCTTATTGTGTGCATAAAAATCCAAATATGCTGTTTACCAGAAGTGACAAACCGCAAGGTAGTACGTAAAATTATCCTGAACATTATACAAAAACCTTATATGATGAAAAACGTGATTTACAGGTGAAAAAGTTGAAATTTGAACTTGACGTTTTGAAATGAGCATTTTTCCCTGATACTTGGCACATAAGTAGTACGGACAAAATAATAAATACATTCTATCTTAGATTTATTTTAAAATTCATAGTTTGAGCACACAGGCGGGGGGGGGGGATAAATGCAAATTTGGCCAACCCGCGGTAACTTTGAAATTAAATTGCTCAAGAACGGCTATGCCGATTTCAACAAACTTGTTTGTGTTTGATAGGTGATTAGGTCTTTAAAAACAAAAATTAAAAAAATGTTTTTTTAATTAATTCTAAAATTAAAATATTAAAAAAGTTTTTAAAGATGGCCGTAGAGTGAAAATTCAATTTTACCTTTTTTTTAGAAAAAGTATATCAAATTTACGACGAGGCCTTTTATTGTTTTCTTGAAATATCTAATTTTTAAGATTTTCAGTCTAACTAAAATTCTAATTTTTCATCATTAGAACAATTTCTATTAACAAAAAATTTTATCCACTAAAGTTCGAAAAATAGATGAAAAATTAAAATTTTTAGTCAGACTAAAAATCTTTAAAATTAAATATCTCAAGAAAACGAAAAAACGCTTCTTTGCAAATTTGACATATTTTAGAGTAAAGATAGAACTATTTTCTAAAAAAAACTAAAAATTCAATTTAACTTTGATCCTAAGGCCATCTTCAAAATGTTTTATTAATGTTTCAATTTTAAAACACATTAAAAAAAACATTTAATTAATTTTTTTCTCCAAAAGATTAACTAATCATACCTATCAAACAAACAAAAGTTTGTTGAAATCGATATAGCCGTTCTTGAGCAATTTATTTTCAAAATTACCTCGGGTTGGCAAAATTTTCATTTTACATGCATGTTGGGGTGCATTGCCCTAAGCTCAAACTATGTATCAACTTATTTTTTCCAAAAATCTTATCCCAGCCATCTTGTAGTATGAAGTCTGGAAGACCGTGAAGGTCCACCAGTTGGTTGCGCACGCCATATACCCTGCCGCTAGCTCGAGTGAGTGGAGGTTCTACCGACCAACCTCTTTACAAGAAATTTAGAATATCAAAACTACTAAACGAAATGCGCGTGCCTAAAACACCACCCAGGATCTCCAGAAGAGAGACCTGTCATGTCACAACTCCCCCTATAGTGTTTACGGTAGCACTGCATGTTTTAGTTAACATTACAAAGTTTAAACTCTACAACCACCATATAACCTTAATTATTAACAGATTCATCACCTAAATTCAAAGAGAAATTACCGATCCGTAGTGTAAACTGTTGAATTAACAAAAAAAATACTTAACTTACTTGAAGTATTTAGTTTTCGGTACCTGGTTTATCTTTCGATCCTCCAGATCCTGGTTTATCCTACGATCCTCCAGAATCCAACAGCCAATCAATAAAACAACGTTCATTTGTTTATGCCTTAATTCCTAATTTATTTACTTGGTCTCAGCAAACGACATATACATTTTGGTGTTTATATTAATATTGCGTACAAGCTTAGTGAATTGTTACACAATTTAATTCCTTTTTACATTCATTTATTTGGTTGTTGAATTAATATCTTGCATAAATTCACCTTAGTTTGCTAAACAATTTACTTTATTTAACCATAATTAATATAAAGATATTGGTTTAACACAATATACACCCAATAAAATTGAATTTTTTCTTCGTTATTTTTTTTTTGATTTTTTTTTTGTACTTATTATACTCAACTTCATTTAAACAAAATCAAAATCCACCATTCCAACTCAACATTCTTTCAACTTCATAAAAAAACTCACTCAACTACACAATAATAATAATTTCAAAACAACGAACATTTTAATCCGACATTCCAACACCAATTCAAACAAAATTAAAAAATAAACTCTTACAAAAAAAATATTTTTGAAAACGTCCAAAAAATATATATGCAGTGGAGAGTTGGAGGTTGGAAGCTGGACGCAGTCGAGTGTTGAGCTGATGAATCAAATCAAAATATTTCAAAACCGATTTTCGATAAAAAAATCAAAATTACAATAAAAATCCAAAATAGATAAAATGGAGTTGGTTGGTTGAGTTCAAGATCGAGAGCAGATAAAATTTTTTTAACGCAAAAAATTCAAAATATCAAAATATCAAAAAAAATTCAAAAATTACAAAAAAATCTCAAAAAATACTTAAATATTACATAAAAATATTACATAAGTGAACTTAAAATTATACAAAAAATTTAAATTTACCAAAAACTTTAAATGCCACAAAAATATTCAAAACTTAATTTATCAATTTACCATAAAATTAAGCATTTACAAAATGTTAGTACATTTAAAAAAAACAAAAACAAATTTTTAATGTCCAAAAAAATATTTCAAAAACAAAAAATTTACAAATATTTTACATTTAAAAATTAAAAAAAATGCTTTTCAAGAAAATTCATAAAAATTATTTAAAATTATGAAACTAAAAATTTATAACTAATTTAAAAAAAAAATTAACAAAAATTTTCAAAAAAAAATTTGTATAAAAACTCAAAAAACTTTATATTATCCGAAAAAAGTTACAAACAATTTTGTACATACAACAATTTCAAAATTAATATACAACAATTAACAAAATATTACAAAAATTCAAACAAATTCAAATCTCAAAAAACCTATTTCAAAAAATTTTCAAAATTATTTTAAAATTTAAAAAAGTAAAAACTGTAACTTACAAAAATTATTTAATAAACATTCAAAAAAAACTTCATCATTTCAAAAATAAATATAAACATTACAAAAATATAATAAACTTCCGAAAATTCAAAACTTATAATAATTAATTCAAAACATAAGATTAAAAATTTACCACAAACTTTCAACTAAACAAATTAGCAATTAACAAATTATAAAATTGTACAAATTTCCAAAAAAAATTTAACCATTTACAACAACTACAAAAAAACCAAAAAAATTTTTTCTAAACTCAAATAAAATAAAAAATTTACTTAAATTCTAAGCCTAGAAAACTTTTCAAAATAAAACTACTAAGAATTTACAAAAAAAAATTCAATAACAAATGAGGTCTCAGATCACAGCACTTTTCGTACTGCGTTGACTCTTCGTTTGGATGAGGAGGTAAACTGAGCTCCCTTGCTTCTCATCTTTTTCCTACTACAGAACTTTTTCTCTAGTAGTTTGTGAAAACGAACGGGCAGTTACCTCGCTTAAGGAAACTGCCCCTAAGCTCTCTGTGTGGGAGGGAGCTAATCTTGTGGTAAAGAAGAAAAGTGAACTTCCAAAACCGGTGAGAGCGACGGTGTATATTCCTAGTTTGCAGGAGGATCCTGCAAAAATTCTTTCCATACTGGAAAAATATAATACTGGTATGGACATGACAGGCTGGAAGGTATACAGTTAAATAAAAAAGCAAAAACCAATAGCTTGTATATTCATCTGTGATGTTGACGAAAAATTGGCACAAGATATTAAGGAAATTGATCTGAGACCATACTACGGCATGTAACGAGTCAATTTAACTTTGGACAGCAAGGTCACAGGAGACACAGCACCCACTGAAGAGAGCTCCGGTACGGTAATGTCAAAAGACATCACTCAAGCTGGACTTGAAGCAATGGTAAGTGTTACAGTTGATCATGACATCTCAGTGACGTCGAAAGATGGAGCTGAAGATTGTAAAATGGTAGTGGATGGTGAGGGTAAATCCTCAAATCAGAATACAAATCAGGCCAAACAAGAACATTTGTCATGTGAGGGAGGGTCCTACAATCTAGTTGGAGCCGCGACGGTGACGTCTGTTCCCGAAGCTGAAGTGGTACCTGCTTTATGTGGAGGTCCATCCCCTGTATACAGAACGACGGCAAAGTCTAACGACTAAGCTGAAGTGCAGGTTTTGGTTTCCTTTTTGTTTCTGGTTTTCTTTTTTTAGTCTATCTGATAGGTAGCTTAAAAATAGTACAAATAAACTTGCAGCATAACAAGTCTGCTTCCGCTGAATTGTGTCACGCAATTTTTATGCAGCATACAAATATAGTTCTGATTCAGGAACTATGGGTCAATAAAAATCATATACTTGGCCTGAGTTGTAAACTAGGCAGGGTGTTTGTCGGTAAAGTTACGGAGAACTCTCGTGCGTGCGTTTATTTGTCGAAAGACATTTTTGGTATCCTTATACCCCAATGCAGTGGCAAAGATGCTGTTGCTGTTAAAATTCCGGTAAAGATCGAGGGTGTTGATACCAACGTAGTCGTCGCTTCCTTGTATTTACCGTACGATGGTACCATTCCAACCCAAGATCTCGTTAAAGTGGTAGAATTCTGCAGCAACAAGAACCTGCCCTTGATCCTTGGGTGCGATGCAAATGCGCATCATGGAATTTGGGGCAGTTCAAATAATAACAGAAGGGGGACAGACCTCGTTGAATTTCTTCATGGTGCAGATCTAGAAATTCTAAATAAGGGGAATTCTCCCACCTTTTCATATGTAATTAGGAAGGAAGTAATTGATATCACCCTCACTAGTTTTGGTGAAAAGGGTTCGAAATTGGAGAGTATCGCAAGATTTTCTCACCTTAGACCACAAGCGCATAAGTGCATTTTGAGCTTATGATCGACACATTGGTAAAAGAAAGTATTAGGAATCCCAAATCAAGTGATTGGGATATGTACAGATCACTTCTTAGCCAAATGTTTCCGGGCGTTGATCCATCGATAAACTGTAAACAAGACATTGATAATGTTGCATACCGTATTCAAGAGTGTATGGTCAAGGCTTATGAAGAATCACTTAGGGCGTTGAATTATGAATTAAACTCACCCTGGGGGAACAGAAAACTTAGAAATCTGAGATCTGCAGTCAGGAAACTTTTAAAGATAGCCAAGCAAACAAATAATACCGATGACTGGAGCGCTTATCGTACTAGTCGGAGGGAATATAAATACAGTATCCGGGGAACTAGAGAGATTGCTTGGAAGAAGTTCTGTGAGTCAATTGAGGGCTATCCGGTGGCAGCAAGGCTTCATAGAGCACTCTCAAAGGAACCCAAATACCAACCAGACTTACTGCTTATGCCAACTGGGCGGTAAACGGAATGTGGGAAAAACGGCGCAACATCTGCTTTGTACACATTTCCCAGGCAGCAGTTCCACTGCTGGTTTGAAGGAACAACCTAGGGTTTTCCCCAAATAAAGAGAGTTGGATCTTGGCTGGGAATGTGGTGAACATCAGATCTCTGAGATGGGCCATAGATTCCTTCAACCCATTCAAATCGCCGGGTCTTGATGGAATCTATCTATGCATGCTACAAAATAATGTGGATGGCCTCATCGAATCATTGCATAATATTTATAAAGCATGTCTAGCATATGGATATGTCCTAGAAGCGTAGCGAAAAGCTAGAGTTGTTTTCATACCTAAACCAGGTAAAAACAACTACAGTGAAGCCAAGTCATTCCGGCCAATAAGTCTCCCCTTTGTTCTCAAAACTCTGGAAAGACTGGTTGACCGTTATGTAAGGTACACCGCCTTAATACAATTTCCACTAAGTACCAATCAGCATGCATACCAGATTGGGAAATCGGCAGAAACAGCTGCGCATCATTTGGTGAGTAAAATTGAAAGAGCACTTGATGCCAAAGAATTCGCTCTGGGTGTTTTTTTTTTATATAGAAGGCGCTTTTGATAATGCCACCTTCGAATCAATCAGGACTGCGGCATCACAACATGGCATCAACCACACGATCTCTAACTGGATTGTGTCTTTGTGGAAATGGGTAAAACAACTGTTTCAGTTTCTGTAAAACGAGGTTGGCCACAGGGTCGTGTTCTCTCACCTCTTCTGAGGAGCTTGGTAGTTGATAGCCTTCTCAATATAGACTGAATCAATCGGGACCCTATTCTCAGGGTTACGCTGAAGATATTGTCATACTGGCAATTGGGAAAGACCTTATTCTCGACAGGTATTATTCTCGACAAAAGGTTAAATTGGAATAGTCATTTAACAAAAAAAATTGATAAGGCTGTTATTGCCTTTTGGCAATGCCGCCGATCCTTTGGAAGTAATTGGGGTCTCAGTCCCAAAATCATCTTATGGACCTACACAGCTATAATCAACCAACACTTACTTTTGCATGTGTTGTCTGGTGGCCTTAGAGAGATAAACAGTACATCCGTGCTAGGTTAAATAAAATCCAGAGAATGGCATGCCTAGGTATAAGTGGCTGAATGTGCCTCACACCAACACTGTCGTTGGATGCCATGTTGGGTCTTTCTCCTTTACATCTACATATGGAGTACATGGCTAAAAGGGCTGTCTAGAGACTACATGTGGCAGGAACGTGGGTAAACATAGTGAAAACTTGCGGTCATGGTCACGTTCTTGACAGATTACGGACAGTTTGTCCTGAAATAGATATGCATAGAGACGTCATGACCAAAGTATATAACTTTGAGAAGCCCGCTGAACTGATCATATCTTCTAGAGAGGAATGTGAAGGATCTTGGTCTGACTGGTCTTCGAGCGAGATCTACGTCTTCTATACAGATGGCTCACTGTTAAATGGAAGTGCAGGAGCTGGGTTATACTTGGAATTAAATAATGTAGTAAGAAGTAGCAATAAATTTTCTCTTGAACGGTTTTGTACAGTCCTCCATGCGGAGGTGTATGCTATCTCAATGAATGCACACATGTAATAACACGTTTGCGTCTGCAGGGTAAACAAATTTGCATTTGTTCAGACAGCCAAACAGCTATCAAAGCACTTGTAAGCCCAGAGACTACTTCTAAACTCTTCAATTAGTGTAGAAAAAACCACTGTAGTATAGCGCCACTCAACAACATCACGCTGCGTTGGGTTCCAGGTCATAGTGGTATTCCGGGCAACTTAAAAGCTGATGAACTTGCAAGGGCGGGAGCGGCTATGAACTTTACTGGGCCAGAACCCACCTTAGGGTTATCTAAAAATTTGCCTTGCCATTATTAAAAGATGATGCGAACCTTAAGATGAATGCTCTGTGGAATGCGTCATCAACAGGCAGACAAAAGTAGATGTTTTTTAGCATTTCAGATAAAACTGTTAATTTTTTTTAAGCATGAAGAAGAAAACTCTTAGCTCTGTGATCGATGTCCTAGCAGGACATGGACATTTAAATAAACATCTTTTCACGATGGGACTTATAGATAGTCCTATCTGTGGATGTTGTCTTGAAGAAGAGGACTCTGAGTACTTTTGTGTGTGTGTCCGGCCTTCTCTAATGTTAGAGCTAGGATTTTTGGCTCTGATACTGTGAAGTTCAGCACCATAAAACTGTCGCCAATACAGTCGGTCTTGGATTTCATTAACCAGACAGAAAGGTTTGTGAAATAGTTGTTATGAGTCCAAACTCAGACACGGCGCTATGGACCGAAGAGTCTGCGTGCCAGGACAAATTCCGTCTCGCACAATCTGTCCACCCCCTTATATCTATCTATCTATCTACTACCTTGTTTGGATCCAAAGACCCAAACATTGTCGCTCTAGAGGCCCCGTTAGACGCTATGTTTCCATACTACATATGCTATGTTCCATGAAATATAATATGGCCTAGATTTCACATTTCGGTCTACAACACGTTTTTATTCATATATCATGTTTTAACAGAATTGAATGTCACAACAAAGTATGAATGAAGTTGCAAATAAACAGTTACATCAATTTGAAAGAATCTTCAGATCTTTCATATATATGTGAACTCGGATTAGTTTGTTGATCATACATATACCACAGTTTTAAGAAGATTTCATGCGTTTACAATACAGATTAAGCGTTAATACGATTCACACATCACATTTTCATTTAAAACTCATAAAGTATGTTAGGAACGGTTTATTTAAATTTCATTACAAATAGCTGATATAATGTCAAACAAAACGAAAGGTCAATTATCTTCATAGAATTATTCATTCTCACGATAATTAAAAATGATGATTTTAAGTTTTTCAAAAGCTGCTAAAAACAAATGAACCGATTATGAAATCGGACCATCCGTCGTTCAGAAAGCTTTGAACAAATTTGACGTTCAACAACGATACAGACACATTTAAAATAACCGCAACAGCTTCAGGAGGTCGTGAATCGTGAACATATCATAAAAATTCCGATTTCAAAAATCATTGATATGAAAAATATATCAACATCAAACCCAATTTTACTGATTTCTTTTCCAGTTTTTAATTTTATTTTGACTTAACACAAATCATTTCTTTTGTTTTATGACGAATAAATCATTTAACTTTCGCAAAATAACGCAGCAGTTCTTATTGAGATTAATTGCAACTTATATTAATATCAAAAGAAAGAAAAATTGTCAAAATATTATGTTACAACTATTAATAATTTGTTTTTCGTATTTATCATCTTCAAAGGAATAAATTTAATTAATTAATTTTTACTAATTGAACGCTAAGTCTTATAAATGAATTTTTAACTTGAGTTGATTAATTGATGAAATTACAATAGAGATCGTAACACTGTGCGTGACATAATTTAAAACAAAAGTGATGTTTTTTGAAAAATTGCCAATGTTTGTCCAATAATTGAATTCATGATACAAAAAACTTTTTTACATTTATAATGAGTGATTGTCAAATACGACTCTGAATTTTTTATTTCAAATAAAAGAATTACCAGTTGATTAATTTTTTAATTTTGTATTGAAAGTCCTATGAATAAATTTAATGTTGTGGAAAAAACCATTTAACTATAAAAATTCATCAAATAAATAACATGTAAATAACATTCCTACTTTAAACATAAATAACAATAACATTAATAAAATTACATCAAGATTTCCATAAAAAACCTTTCAACATATAAATTTTTCCTCATATCCTAACAAAACAAAATTTCAAACAATGATAATCCCTAATTTTAATCATATAATCAATCAATATGTCACCCCAGAAAAAAAGCAACAACAAGAAAATCATGCTAATTAAAAAATAACAAAACACTGAAAACAACCTAAAATCCTCACTCAATCAAAATAAATTTTATGACATTTTTCTAATCTCAAAATATCCCTTGATGCCCCTTTTTGGTGCCTGTGTGGAAATCGTTTTTATCGTAATTTTCAGAACTCCTCCCCTTTTTCCTTTTTATATAAAAATTGCATTCACTTGAAGGGCAATCATCAAAAATGTCAAAATATGACAAATTTCATATGGCCAAATTGGGATTTTAGTTTTTGGGATTGTGTTGTGTTAAAACTTTTCTTTTTTTAAAACTGTTCCAAAAATTCTAAAGAGTGACACAAACAAAGAGGGGAGGTTAAAAAAAATATTAAAATAAAATATGTCACAAGGATTTAGAACAAATTGATATTTCCTTTTTTTTCACTTAAATTATTTTAGTTTGTTTCCTTTTTTTGTTTTTGTTGAATAAATAGTTGAGATGTGTCAATTTGGTAATGTTGATTGGGATGAAATCTATCACAACATATTTGAAATTTGTTCGTTTGATTTTTTGTTATGAATAAATTTATCAGAGGTAAATAAACGTTGATGATTGATTAGAAGAACGGAATAGGGTAAAGATATATCGAAATGAATAATGACATTAAGGTGGTTGGAAAAATAAAACGTAATATATTATATTACGTGTATGACAAATTTTAGTATATATTCGTTTTTTTTAAATATAACTGCGATGAGTATAGTGTGATACATTTATAAATAGTTAATTGTTTTTATATCCAAAAATTTAAATAAATGAGCAATAAATAAAACTAATTTAACGACCAAAAAATATTTTTTAAGAAAACGAATAGGAAGCCTCAACCGTTTAACACATTAAAAATTGATTTTATGTTCTCGAAATGACATTAAATTTTATGTTCCATTAAAAATTTCAATTTACATTATTTGAATTATTCCGATTTACTTTTTACTGCTTGTTATGTAAAGGCAATGAAAAGCTGTAGACCAAAGTTTATGTATTTATCTATTCCCAACGAAAAGTAATTAATCAGATAAAATTTATGTCATGAATTATGAATTATTCATAATAAAAAATAATCCTGTGTGGTTTGGTAAAAATTTAAAGTAACTTTCATTAGATTAATATTCTTGACTGTTTGGGAATATTTTTTTCCCAGAGACTGCAACGAAAATTTTAACGTGAATGTGGAAGATAAAACATGACTGTGTTTTATAAAATCGGCTAAACTTTTTGGTATTTTAAGGTTATGGTTAACATTACAATATTAAGAGTGAACAGCATCATCCAAATATTTGATTGAATTTTGACCCTGAAACAAAACTATAGCTTAAAATGGTAATGCTGTATTTTAAAAAGTTTACCGTAACTGATACTATAAAATTAAAATTAAATGAACGCATTAGCTGTCGCAAAGGAAGGATACATTTTTATTTCTTCTTGCGTACAAACACTACGAGTGTGCTGTGTGAAAGTGTCACGAAATACAAAAAAAAATCAAAATACTTCAAAATAATTATATTCCAAAATACTTTTAAATTACTTTAAATTATGTGCATGATATTATCATGTTCATTTCATGGTTCATGATTTTACGCGATTCCACAATCAACAATCCAGTATTGAATCTGGTGCTTTCTACAAAGTGCTCAATATAATTTCTCGTTGGCGACGTCTAGTAACCGCAATTAATTTCAGTGCAAGTATTGAGGTCAAAATTATGAATGGGTTAGATTTGAGTATAAATACAATAATCAGAAAAGAATTTAACAGACAGTAAAAAGGGTCAGGCTACTGGATCGGAACATGAAACGTGCACAGCCTGAGCGCCATAAATGCTTTTAAGAATTTAGAAACAGACGTTGGAATCTAACAATATCTTCATTGCGGTACATGCACTTAGGACGCACTGAAAACAATTAAACACCTGCTACTAACAGCACGTTTATTTCCAACGTTCACGTGTTAACATTTCATTGCTAAAGAGTTTGAAAACTGAAGAGATATCAAAACCGTATTGTCGAAACATTAGAGAAGTCAAAACTCCTCTATGAGTACGTCGAAACGTCCTGTTATCGGTCCGCTGCTGAGGTAATACTTTGTTGGACAGAAAACCACTTCCAAAAACCCTTTATGGATAAAGCTTGTCTTGATGGTTATATAATTCAAAGAGATTCCTATCAGAAATGTCTACATAAACGAAATACCAGGTCCTCACAAAATGGCAAACCAAATTATAACAAAGGTGTGCAGACAAACGAAGAGAGAATGCCGAAAGAGAAAGTGTGAGGAAGTTGAAAGCTTTAGTAATGAACATCAATCATTTTCCAAGAGGTTAAAACATTCGAAAAGGACATCAAACTGTTGCTGCGATTCAAACGAAGTAAGCTTCGAACGGAGTGGAGTACTTTAAAAATATTTTAGATCGCTGGGACACTTAGTTTGAGCATCTTCTTAACATAAGTGACCAACTAGTAAGGCGAACAACAAGCAAAGCTAAATCCTGCTCCAAAGGTTAATGTGGAAAAACCCACAAACTAGGAATTCGATGCGATGCTGTCAAAATTAAAACGCAAAAAAGCTCCTGGTTCAAATAAGTTCAGGTTTGTTCAAATGGAGATGGCAATTAAGCTATGCTGATACAAATTCACAAAAAACGGCAATCGTCTTATATGTGCAAACTACAGAGGAATTGCTCTTCGTTGTTCAGCATACATTTTGCAAGCCAAAAATCAAATCTTTTGCTGAACAACTGTTTGGAGAATATTATAGTGTGGTTTCCTGTGAGGCAAAGGTACCACCAGTGCACTTCTCTCAATAAGGATGATTTTGGAAAAGTGTTTAGAGATTGGCATGCCTGTCTACCTTTTCGTTGGTTTAACCCTCGTCCGGCGGCATAATTTTACAACGCTAACAGCCGACAGAGGTACAATTGTACCTTCATATATTTTATATGGAAATCCTCAAGGTAGACATAATTATTGTGCGATAAATAGATAATTTATAGAATTCCCGCATTCTAAAAAATATTGTCAAGTGTGTCAAAAGCAAGATTTCTATTTATTTTTTTACACAATTTTTTGGCAAAAAATAAAATTAATTATTTGTTTGACATGAAATTTTATTATTATTACAGAGAAATTATGGCATTATAAGTTTGTCAAAAAAATGTTTTCAAGTGTGTCAAAAGACAGATTTTTATTTATCTTTTTACCCAATTTTTTGGAAAAAATAAAACTAATTATTTGTTTGACACGAAATTTTATTATTATTATTGGGAACTATGGCATTATAAGTTTGCCAAAAAAATTTTGTCAAGTGTGTCAAAAGAAAGATTTTTATTTATTTTTTACCCAATTTTTTGGAAAACCAAACGCTACAAAACCAAAATAGAATATACTCCAGAGCAGGCATGGAATACAGATTCGACCAGTTTTTTCTATAAGCGGATATGTCTGAATATACGTGTTCATGTTTTAGAATATTGTCTGTGGGTGCTAATATACTGCTAATATAGGAAAGCCATGGGGAAGAAAGTTTTTAAAAAGTGACATGCCAGTGTTAATGTCCGCGATCAGGCCTAGAATTAAAAGTTCCATCATGGAACACGAAAACGATTAGTAAAGTGTTTAATAATATAAGCAGTCATGGATTTAACACTGCCCAGCTGTCACCAACATCGATACATCCGATATTAGCTCAAGAAGCATAAAAAACCCAACTTTCAATGAATGTTAAAGACACCTTGGCCAGAATGAGATCTAAATGAAAATTAATACCTGGTATCATGAATAAAATCGGTGGACACGGGCTGGGATGGCCTTTTGCCATAATCTGTAAGAAAATTACTACAGCATATGAAACTCTCTACCAACGAAATTAAAGGTGTTGTACGTGAGACCTTAACAAGAACTAACATCAAGAACTAAGTAAGGAAGAGGAAGAGAAATCTTTTCACACTGCAATCACAATAAAAGGAATTAATTAATTGCCTCCAAAATTCAGTGATAATTTTAAAAACCGTTATCCTATCGAAGAAAGTGCTAATAATATAGGCAATATAAAAAGGAGCTGCCGTTTTTTAATCAATTTTCAACCGAAATTTTTGTTCATGTTATTGGTTGTTTTATGATTCAATAGGTGTAGAACTTCTGTGGTTTATCGGCAAAAATCTTGGTCACCAACACCACTTCGTGACGATATACTTTTTGTATCACCTTTTGTATCATGTTGAAATGACTTTGTATCCAACGAAAATCTGATCAGTGGACATTTTCTATTAAAATCTAAAAACAACCAGTCAACATCTTGGCAACATTAATAAGGCATTTCGTTTTGTTTTTGTGGTTTAAACTGAAATGTGTTTGGAGTATTAATAGTTGATTGGCTTTTAAGAAACCTTATGTGACTTTTATTTGGTAGTATTTGAATGATTTCTGTTTGTCTGTCTCATTTTTTTATATAGACACATTCTTTAGAATGTATGGGTTAAATTTCATGTTTGATAAAATATGAAAGCCACAACAAGAGAGATAAATAGAATACCTTATATAAAGAGGTGTTAAAAAAACGATTTTTTAATTTTAAGTGAATTGAGTTTATAACCACGGCCAGGAAAGTTATAACTATTTTTTGAAGATATTTCAGCTCTCCTGTGTAGATTAATGAATTGGTTTTTTAAACGATTAAAATCACAAAATTTGATTGCAAATTGATTTGAATTACATATGTGAGTTTTGAAAAAAACAAAAAACGCAAATTATGTTTTCTTGTTTGTCAACTCTTGTAGTGTATTCTTTTCGGC
Source organism: Diogma glabrata (assembly GCA_963693315.1). Taxonomy (NCBI): domain Eukaryota; kingdom Metazoa; phylum Arthropoda; class Insecta; order Diptera; family Cylindrotomidae; genus Diogma; species Diogma glabrata. The sequence continues at coordinate 103,716,308 of OY856186.1, read as the reverse complement.
TGTACCGAACAAGATCCAACACTGAATTATCGAATTTTGTATTCTTTTGAAATGAATTTCAATACAAAAAAAAATCATTCAATCAATCTTTCAAAAATCAACATATATAAAATATGAAGGGGCTGAAATCTCACAGCTCTGAAATATCAAGACTTCGGTCTGGGTTAAGGATTATGATATAGTTTTCGGCAAAAAACTTTTAAGGACTTTGGGCAGCGATGTATATCAAACATAACTTTTTGTGAAAGTACATGTATTTAACATCTCTGTTTAGACTAACACGAAACATCAATACGTTGTCAGAAAACTATAACAGATCATAAATTAAAATAATTTTGTGAAAAGATGATACAATCAGCAAACTACTCAAAAACCTCTCCATTTAGCGTTTCGAGAAAATATTTCAAAATCACAAATTCATATTTCTTTCAAACTTCCAAAAATATTGTAAAAATTAAATAAAATCAAAAATTCAAACTTCTCAAACAAAATTCTAAAAATATTTCAAAAATTATTACAAAATCAAAGTTAAAACTTTTTTCAAAAATTCTAAAAATATTGCAAAAATTATAACAAAATTTTAAAAGTTTGTAGCTTTTACCAAAATTATAAAAATTATAATAAAATCAGATTCTAAATTCTAAGATTCTAAGATTCTAAAATTATTCCAAAAATTATTACAAAATCAAAAATTGAAACTTTTTCAAAATTCCAAAAATATTTCAAAAACTATAACAAATTCAAAAATTCCAAAAAATTATCTAAAAAAATAAATGAAATCATTTTTTGACACACTTGACAACGTTTTTTTGACAAACTTATAATTCTCAATAATAATAATAAAATTTCATGTCGCACAAATAATTAATTTTATTTTTCCAAAAAATTGCGTAAAAAATTAAATAAAAATCTTTCTTTTGACACACTTGACAACATTTTTTTGAAAAACTTATAATGCCATAATTCTCAATAATAATAATAAAATTTCATGTCAAACATATAATTAATTTTATTTATTCCAAAAAATTGTGTAAAAAATAAATAAAAATCTTTCTTTTGACACACTTGACAACATTTGTTGACAAACTTATAATGCCATAATTCTCAATAGTAATAATAACATTTCATGTCATATAAATAATTAATTTCATTTTTCTCCAGAAAATTGGGTAAAAAAATAAATAAAAATCTTTCTTTTGACACACTTGACAACATTTTTTTGAAAAACTTATAATGTCATAATTCTCAATAATCATAATAAAATTTCATGTCATACAAATAATTAATTTTATTTTTTCCCAAAAAATTGTGTAAAAAAATAAATAAAAATCTTTCTTTTGACACACTTGACAACATTTTTTTGACAAACTTATAATGCAATAATCTAGTTTTTGATCTCACATACCAATTTCGACCATCCGGATTTCTCCACATTCTCTGTTCCTACTCATTATCACTTAAAATGAACTTTTTCTAAGCAAAAAATATGCATATTTCCTTGTTTTGACACACTTGACGAATTTTTTGACACATTTCCGGTACAGTTTTCGAGCACATCGTGCTTTCGGCTCATACCGCATTGAGTGTACCATTTATAGAATTCAAAATTTTTCAAATCCCTTACGCCGTTTTCTAGATTTCGTCGGTTGTGATAGACAAACATTTCTTTTGCTCTTTTAGAATCGGTAGGTCCTAAAATGTCGAGAAATGCCAAAAAAGTGGGGGTAAGAATTTCACTTTTAGCTCATGAATGTAATACTTAGATCTTTCAGACCGAAGTAACTGTATACTCTATTTAATTAAATAAATTAAAGCGATCAAGTTATATAACAGGTGATCGCACAAGTTGGAGTTAAGATTTGTGTTAATCAAGAATTAAAAACACATGGTTGCATAGTTCGATTTATTTTTTAAACCAAAAGAAAAACAAACCAAAAATACCTACATATAATTTACTAATATTGTGTGCAGTAGTTTTATTGTTTTGGCCTTATAAGTTATATAAAGAAAAATAATGGGACAAAAGGGATATATAACAAGGAAACACGGCTTGTTTAAAAGGAGCGGACATATATCCAAATACCATTTACCTACCAATATCACCAGGGATCCAAGATTGAAATCAATATTTATTGAAAAATGGGGAGGAAAGAAGGACTTGACGAGCAAAAAATTTTTGGAGATTACAATTTAAATTAAGTTTCTTTTTATATAATACTTTTTGTTTATATATTTCTTCTGATTATTAAACCTACATTTTCAATTTTGTTGATATCATGATTCGTTGAACAAAGTTTTTTTCAGAGATTTCCTGTGCCAGAGGCCATATTGATATATTTTTTATTGTTGATTCGGTATAAACCGAATAACGGTTTATAACAACTTAAAATAATTAAAGAACCATTATCGTAAATCTTATAAACATCTAGCTAGAAACCCTTGAAATCAAGATTAGTCAAAATACGACGCTTGCTACGTAAAACTGACTTTAAATCGACAATCACAAATCTTACATACAAAACGACGATTAAGCTCAAATTTCAGCACGGTGCATGTTTTGGTCCCACCTTTCAGTTTCCATATCCTAGAAATTCATGTAGATATCAGTAGGACGTTTTCTATGTAAAACCGGCCATAACTCGGCAATCACAAATTTTACAAAGCGAAACTACACTGCCATTTCTAGACAGAACACAGATAACTTTATTGCTTATATAAAAATGCGGATTTTTTTTTATTTTATCTCCATTTGCGAAGTCAAGGGCGTCTATCAGACTGGACCATCTAACTCTATTTGTGGCAATCGCTTTTAACTGTTCCCACATCTTGCCAATTAATGTAGATGGAGCAAAGTTAATCTTGATATGCAATTTACAAAATGGATCTATCTTTTGTAGTAAAATTGTTTTTTTAATTTATTTAACCGATAATGTTAAAGATAAAATTAAATAATAATTACTAATGACAATATAAACGGAACACTAATCGTACGAGAGCTCTCTTAAAAGTTTTTGAACAATTTAGTATAAGAACAAAAATTATAATTAAATTTAGATGTATTTGTTAAAAATTGATTGATCGTTACATTCTCGCACTGGATCTAATAGAGTATTCACCTCGGATCGTGGTTTGTTCTGCTAAAAAGTTATTCTTCAAAATTATTCGCTGTCTCTCAGTCTTTTTGCTGCCCAACACCTCTGCACCTAGCAACAGATCTTCTGAATTATAATGATCCAATTTTAGTGCCGCTGAATCTAATCCAGAATTTTCTCCCAATCTCCTGTATCAAACTTTTTGGCTTTTATGGCCTTCGCAATTTAAGGTACAACAAATACTCTAAAATTTTTCACTGCAGTACTTTGCATTACTAATTTTTCAAACGATACCTTGCATCATAACTAGCCGGTAAGGACTGGATCTGCATTGCATAACTGTGCCATATTTTTTGCACAATTTTTTACACTCATTCATGAAATTAAGATAAGACATATAAACACACTGAATGTTCGGATGCAATTAAAACTACTGTTGCCGTCAAACTGCTTGTTATAAAAGAAATGAGTCATGTTTTTTTACTACAATCGAGCTCTTTATTTGCAATTGGAGAAGCTGTAATTAAAATTAAAACAGTTGAGAAACACCTGTGTACACTTTTATCAATTGTTTAAGCTCTTTGACTATTTTTGTTTTAAATTTCTTACTATCGAAAAGTTTATGCTGATAAACCAGTTCTACATATTGGGAAATAATTTATGAAGACGTTATACAAAGCATCCAAAAAACAATTGGAAAGTTGGCAAATACTTATATCAATGGTATCGAACTATGACAACAATTTCAGTATATCCACCTAAGACATAAAAAAACTAGCGATCACGAAGTTATGTGTGCCTTTTTTTATTATAGTACTAAATTAATTTTCGCAGAGCTTCGTTTTAGTTCGCTTTAGTTCATATATTTCAAAGAATCCGTCCAGCATTACCTTTAAATAAGTTTTTTAGCGGATTCCGTTTGGGCAAATAAACCACAGCTTCAATAATATAAAAGCTAGGTCAACCGAATTTCTCACTTCGTACACAGTTCAAAGTTTGAATTTTTTGTTTAAAAACCAGTTACAGTCTTGCCTTCTTGCTACAACGTCCGACTATGCCAACATGACAGGCAAAACCGAGTGGCTAACTAAATGGCAAACGTCATGGAAACACAACAATTATATTGTTTTTCACTGTCGTAAAATCGATCAAATTACAAATAAACATTAAAAATTAAAATTAAATTAAAATAAAATAAAATTTCACAATTTTCTTTAATGAATATTACCAAAAATCATTAATAATCTTTTCATCAAAAACATTACCGTCCCAATTACAACAACATGTTATCGGTATTTTTTTTTTGTAAATTTTCAATTCATGAATTGTTAACAGTTTTGTGTTGTAAAATCAGAATTTATTAGGATTAAAAGAATTTAAGAGCTTAAGTAGCAGTATTTTAGAAATACACAAAAAAAATGATTATATTTGTCGTCACATAAATCACAAACAATTAGTAGTCTTGTGTTATGTTTATTTCTACTTAGCTTATTTTTTTATGTGTTTTTTCCCTTAAAGGTTTCCCAAAGAATTTAATGTTTATCTTTTGTGCGAAGAAACGACACATATTTTTTACTTTAAATTTTTGTTGTATTTCTTAGTATATATACGAAATTAAAATACCATAATTCCGTAGTAATCTTAAACTGAAATCCTTCAAAACATACGAACAAAAAAAACAAAAATTTGTACATAAAGCAAATTGAATTTTGATGTTATTTATTTATATAGGACAACACAAATATAGAAACTCAAATACAGGGTGGGTATATGAGATTATTACATATATCGTTTTTTTAACTGATTAGTATTATTAATTAGCATCATTTAGATTACACATTATTTTTCTGTAATTAAACAAAATAACATATTAAAACGAGTGATAGAAGCATTCTAACGATATGGGTGGTTTTGGATGGCTTGAATCTTATTATTTTATAGTTAAAACAGTAGAAAAAATTGTGATTGTAAAACTGGTTACTACACCCAGAGAAATGTTTGCTTGTATTATGCATATGAACGCATATGTTATACATAACGCCGCGTTAAAAAGAACAGAAGATTGTCACGTTATAATTTTCCAAAGGAGGGCACGCTGCCCCTAGACTTTCAAAAACTTCGGATCTTACGCATTTAATTTTTTTAGTTGGAAAAAAATGTGTTTTTAATGCAATTTTAGCATTTATGTTCCCAGCAAGCAAACAAACATAAATGTTGTGTATCAAGGGTTTACATATTCTCCCTTCCATCCCCAGAACAGCGACTCACACTAAAAATACATAAAACACAAAAATTGTGTATTATGTATTTTTGAGTGTGAGCCCGAAAACATGCTGTTGAGGTAAAAAGATTCTTAGACGAGTTCGCAAATTATATTGGTGTTGCGATTTTTCAAACGCAGCTTTAAGGTTTGCTTGAACACGACTCCTGAGTATGGGCATGATTCGAACGATATAACTCTTCGTTAACAGTCTCATTGAGGATGTGAAGGAATTTCATAAGGTTTTCATAAGGTTTTGCCATCTGAAATTGGATGTTGCCCAAATAACAAATAATACGGAGAGTATTGAGTGAAAAATGTCGCAGCTCGCAAAGCATATGCTATCTCCGGTACGCGAAGCGTCTTTGGATGCTAGGCAAGTACTGCTTCCCTTTGAAACAGGTCGCCTTTTTTCAAATTTATTACTGTAAAGTATAAAATAAAGACTTATCAAACTCCCTATGTAAACTTCTTTTTAATAGTAAACTAACGACCTTCGCTAATGATCCACGCAGTTGAAAAAGTTACTGCAATTTTTAATACAAGCTTTGCTATATGGGTTATGTACAGCAAGTTATTATTAAATTACAGGAAAATGTTGCATTAAAACTAATTCTAATGCAAAACTACAAATTTTAGTACAACTTTAACAATAATAAATTTGTGTTATAGACATGGTAGAAGTTTAAAAATAACTTACTACGCTAGAAGTTTCAAGAACTTACTACGCTGCGATCATAGTATTTTTCTTTGTCTCAGGATTAGAGTATGGTATTAAAATTTGGTGTGGCAACAACGTTGCACCTTTGAGTGTTGCCCAATAGCTTCCTACCACTGTTTGTTTCCTACAAAGTTCTAAAATTTTTTATACCTGAAGTGGTCGTAAAGCTGTATGAGAAGGACGTGCTAACTATTTACGGAGTTAGATTCGTTGTATTGTTTCTTTCACGAGAAAGGAAACTGACATTGAGTTTACTATTTTATGACCCCTTTTTTGTACAACGCCATACCAATTTAGGTAAAAACAATCAACTGTCTAAAAAATTTCTCAAAGGTATGGCTTTTCAGTCTGAATAATGTTGAGTTTCTTTATAACAGAACATAACTGATATAATCCTTAACCAATACCGATTCTAAAAAAAACAAACAAATTGCAAAAACAGTTGAATCGAAATGCTACTTTCTTTTTTAAATATTCAGTTAGTTAATCCATTTTATATTTATTTTAAGTATGAAGAATTATACTACTATCGAGGCCTCTAAGTGCTATCTCAATAGTGACCACCCTCCTCTACTAGAACCTCTCTGAAGCGGGGATCCAATTGGTCGGTCGGATCACTTCCCCCTCAAATTGAAGAAGAGGTACCTCAGCATTTGCCCATGTCTCGCTTTTGCCAATGCATTTATTTTGGCTCAATTGCGTCTGGCCCTTCTCCGATTTCAAAGTGTCATGGGGTCAGGAAATGGAACTGGTTGTTCCACGAGATCGAAGGACCAACGCAACTTTGGGTCTTGTGACCCTTCTAACTCTTCTACGTTGCGCACCGCATTTAATCAAAAACATCAAAATAAAACTCGAAAATTTGTATATGTAAAGAAAATACAAATTTTATCAAAAAAAAAACCTGTTTAAAAAATTACAAACTGGTTTTACCTAAAGTGACCATACGTACAGCATTGTGCTGTATTATACAGCATTTTTGCTGCTTGTACAGCATCAGTATCCGTCCAGCAAAATGCACAGCATTTATAAAATTTGTCCAGCCAACCTAAATTTTTCGTATATACGTATATTGAAGGTGAAAATAATATCATAATGAATATATCTGAACAATCGACTATGCTTAAAGAGAAATTTATGGGATGTCTGCAAGAAGCATATATTCCAATTGTTCTAAAACAAGAATTGAATGGTTTAGAAGAAAAAGGATTAATTAACCGAAAATTGTTCATTTCAGAAGTTACAAAGTTTTACTCCGATTGTGTTGAGTATTTAGAATTATGGTCATCTCAGTTTTCTGAAATGGAAACATTTATGTGGGTATGTTTAAAACGAACTATTTCTTGGAAAAAATGTTGAAAATTCCTTAGAATATATTTCAAGTCATGATTTATTTGACGAAGTAATATATGCCCAAAAATATGCAAGTGAAGGCAAAATTAAGGAATACAACGAGCAAAATATATCCACTGATATGCGCTGGGTAGATTTATGTCAGCATTTCAATGGATAAAATGTGCCTTATAACAATCTTAAAAAAATTATTGAATTTCCATTATACTTGCCTGGAACTAATGCTGTTACCGAAAGAGTATTCTCAATGATAAACAAATTTTGGACTACAGAAAAAAATCAAATGAAAATTGAGACTGTAAATCGATTCTTAAGCCGCAATTAGACTATTGCAGAACTCTGCAATATTTCTGCAATAGTCGTGCAATAGTAGTGTGTAAAATATTAATGGCAGAAAAGTTTGGCAATGAATATTTTACACACTACCATTGCAGAAATATTGCAGAGTTCTGCAATAGTCTAATTGCGGCTTTATTGTAAAACATAGTCTAGTCAACAGTTGCGAAGAGTTTTTGAGAGTGATATCTAACAATGAAGATTTACTAAAAAAATACACAAGTCTTTTTTAACTACTAACTTGAGAAATCGTAATTATATATACTCGAATGCCCCAATGAGAAGTAATTTTTCTCAACCTAGGTCAATGATGATAACAAAAAATTACCTAGGTTAATAATGACAAATTTTCTTTTATTTTTAATTGAAATGAACAGAAAAACACAAACAAATAAAAATTTCATTCCTTTGTTTCGTTTTATTTGTATGAAACTAAACTTCCAGGCTACTTGATATTTTAAGATATTTAAAAAATGAAATGGAAAATGACTAATATCAAAATCCAATCAAAGCAAATATGATAATCAGTGTTAGTAGTTTAAAAAATTCTATATATACCTCGGTTGAGAAGACCAGAATAGACCTCGAACATTATATCCCTCGGCGCTATGCGCCTCAGGATCTAAAATTTCTCGGTTAATAATAGCTTACTTCTCAACCTTGTTTTATTTTGATTGATTGATTTTATTTGAGTTGTTTGAATTATTTTTTGTTCCTGTTAATTTGAATTATATAAAAAAAAACAACATTTTTAAAAATGTAAGTATAAAAGTATTTTGAGTTTTATTCCTATAAATATATAAAAAACTAGCAGCTACTTCAGCTACTTGTAATAAAAAGTCTTTTGTAAAATCAATACAAGGTAGCCTAGTATATTTTTATCTTTAAATATATATGTTTTTTAATTTGTCCAGCATTGCAGCTTCTGGCATCTGGTCAGCTTAGTTTTACCAATATACAAAACAAAACAGGTTTTGGTTCACACCAATAATTGTGAAATTGTCGCGCTAAAATTTTTTATAGTGTAGGCGCCAAAAATTGTTGCAAAAGACTTTTGTTTTCTTTTTAAGTAATCGTCGTAATATAATTTTAGATTGCGACGGTTCAGATGTTGACCCAAATTATATCCCTTCTTCATCAAGTAATTCATCTTCTGAAATTACATTTGAGAGTGACAATAGTGAAAAACATAATTCAGACAAGCAGGCAAAAAGAAAAGTCACGTTTTCTTGTAATGCAGAGAAGACAGGCCGAAAGAGACTAACGTTCAAAATTGGCAAAAAAATAAAGCGAAATTTCGAAGAAACAGCGGTCAAATGTACCAATACACTAAAGTCATAGAGTAAAACGATTAAACTATTAAAACGAAGACAACCAAAAATGCACGACAATTGCTGCCCACCTGTGGAGAAAACTGTAGGCTAGAATGTACAAAGAAAATTTCTCAAGAAGAGAGGGAAACTATTTTCGCAGAATACTGGAACATGGCAGACCTACAAAGGCAAAGATATTTTATTGCTGCTAACATGACAATAATTAACGCGAAATATCGCAACAATAGAGAACACAGCCATCGTCTATTAAATAACGCCTTTTATTTTTAACGCACTGATAGCAAGGTTCGGGTATGTAAACAATTTTTTACTGCATCGTTAGGGATCATCGTGAGTATAGTCCGCACAGTTCAGGAACGACGAAGGGTTTCTGAAGTACGAATAATTACTCCAGAGTCTAGAGGGAAACACAAGAATCACCATGGGGTTCCTTTAGCTATTAAAGACAAAATTAGGCAACACATTAATTCAATCCCCAGAATTGATAGCCATTATTGTCGCACCCGTACTTCTCAACAATATATTGAAGGGGATAAAACTATAAGTAAGCTCTTTAGAGATTACAAAAAGACCTGTCAGGATGAAAACCGAAAATATAGCAATTACTTAATGTACTATAATATTTTTACCAAAGAGTTTAATTTTTCATTCTTCAAGATGTATCATCGTTCTATTACGTATCCAAAGTAAATGTTTTTAATTTAACTTTTTTTGATCTGAAGTCAAATGATGTAGATTGCTACATATGACACGACGGCCAAGCAAACCGAGGGTCTATCGAAATCGGTACATGTGTTTGGCGATATTTGGAACAAATAAATAAAGCAGCGAGCGACACAAATTCAAACAAAACTGTGGATGTTATTTTTTATTCAGACAATTGTGCCGGCCAGAACAAAAACATTATTGCAAAGTATCGAAATGCTATTTTACAATTTAAGTCAATAAATTTTATAAGCCATAAATACTTAATCATTGGCCACAGTCAAAATGAAGGGCAAAGCGCCCACTCTCATAGAAAGACAGATTAAAAGAGCCAGAAAATCGGCTCCGATCTATGTACCAGACCAGACAGTATGTGAACTTGATAAGATCAGCGAAAAAAACTGGCAAACCATACAAAGTACACGAACTTTGTTACGCCGACTTTTATGATTTTACAAATTGCAATATTGATTACAATAATACAAAATACTGACGGAGAAGTCTTTAAAATTACAAATGTAAAAGTTATAAAATTGGAACGAGACAAACTAAAACACTTGCTATAAAAGAATTCATACAGTGAACGAGAGTTTAAAACTGTTCCGCTGCAACTGATACGAACTTTACGAAAAAAAACAAGAGGTTGAATTAAAAAAGGCCTATACCTCAAAACGGGTATCACCGAGGAGAAGAAAAAGGACCTGTTACGTTTAAATACTAAAGGAGCGATTTCTAAATATTATGTAGATTTTTACAAAAATTGGTGATTCTTTCTTATGATATACATACATTCCATTTTTATTACTTTGAATTACTTAATAAAAAAAATTTGAGTTAAGAATATTTATTTGTTTTAGTCAAAAGAGTCATAAGTAAAAAAACAGTTTTTTCTTTCTCTTTTTACAGAATAAAAGGTTCTTGTTGAACTTACAAATAAAACCACATACGTTAAGGATGGCTAAAAGCACCTTTAATACATTGGTAAAGGTAATTTTTGCATTAGCTTTTTCAGGGCTTCATAATTAAATTACAATTTAATTAAAATTTTTGATTTTAATTTTCTCAAAATTTCTATTTTTTGATCTGGGCCGCTATTCTTCCAAGGCGATATATATGTATATATAAAAATAATTTTTATAATAATTATAAATTTTATATAATATATTTTTATATAATAAGTATATAATTTTTTTTCTTGGTTTTCCCTCTCCGCTTATCATACATAGTCTTTGACATCAAAAATTTTCCGAAATTTCGAGATGAAGCACATAGGTAAATTTTTTAATGAACTCTACCTAAAATATGTCTCGTTATAATTGAAAGTTTCATCAACAAAAAGTTCTCAAAACAAAATTAATTACTCTCGTTTTCTGATTGTACATGTTCTAAGCTGGGTACATATATACATAAAAATTTAACTTGTGCGGGCTGTGCGTTTGTATTTTGTGTGCATGCGTGTCAGTGTAGACGTTCTGCCACACACAAATATTTTCGTCATACACTAAAAATACAAACAATACAAAGTCCGTTTTCTCACGAAAAATCAAAGAGATTTGCGCCACACAAAGTTTGTATGTGGACGTAAAATTTTGTGTGTTGAAAACTTAGCATTTGACATTTGTCATTTATAAGCTTAGGTACTAAATAAATCGAATGCAAAATCAATAAATACGTTTAGCTGCAATTTGTTAATAAACATTAACTAAACTATAGATTTGCTTATAAAAGGAATTCAATGTAAGTTTTATAAACATAGATGTACAAATTTTTTCGTTCAAATTTTCGTTTTTTTCGCGCAAAACTATCACACACACTACACAGACCGGACAAGAAGTACAGCACGAATAACACAATTATTTATTGACTGTGTGTTGCAAATTTGCACTGTAAATATTTTTCGCCGTACAGTATATTCAATGCACACGTAAATTTTAATTGATTTGTACCCAGCTTTAAAATGAATGATATGAATTATGAACTGCAACTTTTACGCTTTCTTTCGTTTTTTCTTCCTTCGTTTTTACGAATTTTATTAATTATAGAGTGGGACCATACATTTTTTAGGCTGATAATTTTCGACAATGTGTCGTTACAAATTGTCTAATTATGTGCACATCAGGACTTACAAGGATGTTGCCTTTCGTCTACAGAACAACACACAAACATAATAAACTAACACATCATACCATAAATTTAAATATGATAATTCATAAAACATAATTTTTAAATTTAAAATAATTTATTATTAGTATTTTATTTATCGATAGCTAATTTTTTTTAATTTAAATTAATTTTGTATATTTTAAAATATGAATTAACTTTAAATATTTAATTTAAAGCAACATTAAATTGACTTTGTAGCTTAATTATCATTTAAATAAATGTTTAAAATTAACAGTTGTTTTTCCAAACCAGAGATATGTATTTAATGGTGCTGCGTGTATGATTCCTCCTGCAATACTCCTTATTATTACTATAAATAAGTACATCCAAGTGAATTAATATAATAGCTTTGTTTATTTACAGGCAAATTTGATACTGGAGAGATGCTGCAACACAGATTTATTACACGGGCGTGGCACAACATTAATTGTGAGGTTAGTTTTATGCATGTATCAATCCGCTTTTTGGTCACCAGAAATATTAAATTATACTTCAATAAAATATACACAAATAATTATAATTATTCTTTTATTTATAACCAAAACTCACTACTTCATATTAATATTAGTTTACACGTGAACTTATTAACATTATACTTTTTGTGAACTTAATGCTACCACGTTCTAATACAAACTCGTTTTAGCTATTATATTTTACGAAACCTCTTTTGTTTCTTTTTAGAACCCAATCAACCAATTTGATGTGGGCAAGGACACAGCTTATATTTTGCAAGTGTGTGAGCCGACGTCGCGTGTGAGTCGATGTCATGTGTCACTACATGTACATATGTCTATTTATTATCTAATATGAAGTACTTAAACGTTAATTTTTTGCGAACCTGCTTTAGAATGCACGTAAACGAATTGCGTCAGTGAACTGTTTGCGAACTACTAATGCATCCACAACTGTCGCTTTCCTTAGGCTTTCTTTACATCTTTTGAAAAGGAAAATTACAAAACAAAAGTTTAGAAAAAAAATTAATGTTTTAATGATTGTGGTACGAATATTATACCACGAGTGTCAATTTATGCTTTGCTTGAGTGACAGGATTGAAACATCAAAAACAAACTATCGAATGAAATTGATCTCTCGTAATTCGTATAATATTTAAATTCTCCCAATTATTTCGTTTATTTGTTGCAATTAAATAAATGTAGTGTAAAATACAAAACATATAATTTTTATTTAAATAATTGCGCACCCTGTTATACTTATTTTGTCAATGAAAAGAAAAACAAAATTAGTTTCTCTTTGTAAATTTAATTGTAATTTTTATAAATGTTTAAATGTGTCTTAGGAAGGCTAAGGTTTTAAGTATACTTTAGCACTTCCTTCTTAGGAAATGTAAACAAAATATTTTGAAATATAATCTTAAAGAGACGTTTTTTTATTGTTCCATTATTGATTTATTTGAATATTTTGTTTGATATTTAAAATGTCAAATAGAAAAAAAAATTGGTTGGTGACATGTGAAAAGATAATTTGAAATTTGAGTATGAAGAGGGTTGAAAAAATGAACAGATCGTAATTAATTTTTAATGCAGTTGTTTGAATAGATAATAAATCATTTATATAGTGTAATGTTTAAAGGGAGTTAATGTCGGTATGTTTGTTAATTTACTTTGGGAATTTTCTATATTATAAGGGGCACGTTAGATGTTGTTTTTACATGAAAACGAAACTCATAAAATTCAGACTTTATCACATAATAATTTAACCTTCATGAGATTTTTCTCATCAATATTTTCTGTTATGATACTCGTTTGAGCATCAGAAGTCATCAACAAGTCATTTCTTTTTAGTCTATCAAAGAAACAAACATACATGAACATCGTTTGAACTACTCTCTGTCCAGTAGTACTACTCACGCTCTCAAGACTGCTGCAGGAGCAGTATTATAAAAATAGGTTTTGAGAACCGTGGAATTTCGTTCCAGCCAAAATCAAACATTCCGACTTTGACATTTTCGGTAGAAGGTCGAACAATTACTTACTATATCACAGAAGGTTCGATATTTGCTTACTATACCGACCACAAGTAGAAATGGTTTCGGTAAAACCTGCCAAAAATGTAAAAAAAAAGGCTTAAAAAATAAAAAAAATTTGTTCTCCTACATACTAAAGTGTGACTTAATTACTGTAATTTGTGGTCGTAAAGGTTCACTTTTTAACCCTATATTTTGTTGTCATAGTAAACACGAAGTAAAAACCGTTTGAATTTGTTAAATTGTATGAAAAAAAGTTTTTTATCACAGCAACCTTTCAATTCAAAATTTCATAATCCAATCAAAATATCTGTTATTATTTTTTGTCATAGTTATACAATTATTTTGAAAAATAACAAATATTTTGTAAAAGGACTTACTGTGGGTGCATATCTCAGCTGGCGCCTCGATTTGCAAACTCCACATACCTTCAAAATATTAAGTTTTACGTCCTTGCATCATAATGTAATATTTTGTGAAGTGAAGTAAATGTTCTATAAACAATCTGTACATCTATGCATCTGAAAACAAATTGCGCTCTGATGAACCAGAATTTTCTGGGGATGAAATGTATAGCGATAACACAAATTCAGATACTAGATTTTAATTGGAAAAAGGTGACGAGAAGTATATATAATTATCGGCTGTTAAGATAAGGCATTGGACAAATAATCCATACAGTTAAAAAAGTGGTAAAATATTCAAACAATTTTCTACCAAAAATAATGTTGCTTTATAAAAATATACTAAGATGCAGTTCACAGGACGAAATGTTACGACACCTGAAGTACTGCGAACGCCCGGAGAACTATGTACGGAGTATAAATGTTACTTGGGCGGAAACGTTCATCCACGTCCAGCGCTAAAAATCTCAACACTTGCAATTTTGTTTTCATACGAACGGATTAAACATGAAGGGCCCTATCAACCCGCATGAAGGACGAAAATTTTTTTTGGATTTTAATAGAATAAATTCTTTGGTTTCTATAAACCGAGCTTAGGCTGTATTCTAAACGACGACTTATTTGAAACTTATTCATGTAGACTTACTTATTTACCGCCATTTTAAATAAGTATTTAAAAGCTATTCTAAATGATTTAGCTTTCTTATTTTGACAGCAACAAAAAGCAAATTCGAAAATAAATTTAATTAGAACGATTTATTTAATTTGATCAATTAAAGAGTTTACAAAACTTCTTTTTTTTCATTTTAAATTACTACATTATTTTATTAGGGATCGAAAAAGAAATTTTATTGCTTAAAACCATTTTGTAAACAAACATAAAAATATTTGACACTGTCAAATCGAATTAGATTTTTCTATGAAAAAAAAATTTCAAATAAGTCACCTATTTAGATTACTTATTCAAATAAGTAAGTCTCCACAAATAAGTTTCAAATAAGTTTTGGTTTAGAATACAGCCTTAGCCAGCTGTTGAAGTTTTAGCTGCATTCTATTTTAAAAAAGAGCGTTTTATTTTATATCAACTTAAGTACATAGCTGTTCAAAAAGTTTATATCGGACAATGTTGTATTACGGCAAGCTACACAGAAATTATGTAAACTTAATTGTTTAATTTTTAAAATTTGGAAGTTGTCGTAATTTTAACAAAACAAACACTTTTGTATGTATGCGCACTGTATGTAAAATAAACATATCATTCATAATTAATTTAGTATAACATAATAGTATATAACAATAAATTATTAATATCCAAGACATCACCTCGGCTAGCGATATGTTTCTAATCTAACCAGTACTCGTATGTCAAAACCTGTAAAATTAAGACTGTGATACACGGGATTGTTAGACCTGTAGATCAAAATCAGCTTTCATGCTCATGCAGATAAATTTATAAATAAATTTATACGTGCCCATAAATATTTATGAATTACAAGAACTTTATTCAAGACATTGCCACTAAAAGCTTATCGAAAATAAAAACCTATGCTCCCTTGTTTGAAAGCCATTTATTGCAGCTAGGCATTATCCAACACCAACAATTATAAAAAAAATTATTTAGAAAATTTAACTATACATAATTTTTTTTTTTAAAAAGGTTATAATTTGTTTTTCAGTGTTTCACTGTTTTATTGCGTTTGAAATAAAACCAAAACCATGCGAAACTAATAGAATTACGATCTAATAGAATTACCAGAAACTTATAGAATTACCAAAATATTTATATTTAATACCAAAGTATATATATTTTCTACGACCTAGCTAGAAATTGTCAGTTAATATACGGTTTTTGATTAATTAGAGTAAAAATTTTCATTATTGTTTTTTTATTCCCATAAAATTATGTATGAATCAGTTCGGTAATCAATTTATTGCGCACCAGTGCATAATATGCGTTGCCATAGAAAATCATCACTTTTCACCAAATTGAAAAAATGCACGTATTTTAAAAAATATAATTTTTTAATTAAAAAGAAAAGATCCACTTTGAATAGCTTTTCTTTCAAATTATTTTACATGGTTTTTTTTTTGTATTTTAACATATACTAAGTTTATATCGTCGAAAGTTTAATAGAATAACAGTTTTTTTACTATTAAACGATCAATACAATATTGCTGATGCATAGGCTAAATTCACCACAGCTCTGGAAACACAATGTTCTGGATATATAGTGAGCTAATATCCATTAAAAAACTTTAATTTATGGCGAACCAATTTTGAATAAAATGCATGCAATGTGTATTTATTGTACATGATAAAAAATCCCCTTGCACTAAATTGTGCATAACACCAGTGTTGCCAGATCGCGGGATTTTTTCCCGTTTCCGGGATATTTTTTCATATAGAACGGGAAAGCGGATAAAACTTGGAAAGTGCGGGATTTTTCACATTTAAGAGTAGAAGCGTTTTAAATTAAAACTTATTTTGATATACTTGCTCCAACCAATTTTTTTCCAGGTTTCAGAATGATGTCGATCACCCGATAATTTTACTTAAATGCATCGGCTTGAGTATTGTCAAATTCGCGATGGAATTTCAGCCTTCTGATGTTAAAATATCATAATTTCAGCCTTGTGATGTTCAAAAAGTTCAAAACACCACCATGTTATCTGAATTTCAGGAACATTTTGACCTTGTGGAACGAAAAATAAAATAACCTGGAACTACAAGTTGGCTCTCTATGCATCCATGCATTTTAAACATATTTTAAAAAATTGGGATGTTTGGCAACAATATTTTATTTCTGAGCAGTTGTTTTCATTTCGGAAAAGAGCTATTACAATTTTAAAATTTTTTGAAAACCGCGAAATCAATGTCCAACAAATGTCCTTCTCAATTTTAATAGATTTGATGCTCCATTTTATAGCAATACTATCTTATTCCACAAGTTGTATGAAAAGTCGACACAATAGTAATTTATTGTGTAAGTTTTTAATGCAATATTTTATTTTTCAAGGAGAAGTTTACCACGTGAGCAAGGCACGAGCGAGCATTGTAAATTTTTGAGAGAATAAAATTTATTAAAAACTAACCCAATACAACGTTTTATCCTTCCGATAGCGAATAGAGTAACATTTATTAATTTGAAATGAATTATTTTAAAATTTGTTGATAAAACAAGCAAAACGAATAAAGAAAAACAATGAATTTTATTATATGTTTTTGAATAATTAATTTCAAACAATTAAATAAATTTGATCAATTTCGATATCTATTTAATTATTTGGTATTTTGAAAATGAACAGACCTACAATGAAATACATCAAATTTTACACTAACGAGAAACCAAAAAACAAGCTTTTTGAAATGTAGTTCAATTTAATCATAGAAGCCTTTGCCTTTCTTAATATTTGAGAGATGGACACGCGCTTCAGTTTGAATTTACTGTTTTTTTTTAACCGGAGTGAAAATGTTTGCTTTGATTTTCTTATAGAATGCAATCAAATTTTTATAAAATATAATCAAATTTATTTCAGCATCCAATACAATCAAATAAATTTTTTTATTGTGTTCCGCCATATTCGCGGTACAGAATAAAATAAACAGCTGTTTGTTTCATTTTATTATAAGACTATAATAACACAAGACTAATAACACAAATATAGTGGTAAAAAATAGAAATACACCTATATTTATAGTTGTCGGAAGGATAAATAAAAATCGGGTATTTTCGATACGTCAACGGGAAATTCATTTTTGAAAATCTAGCATCACTGCATAACACACGTCATGAATATTCTGACTACCAAACCGTACCCATGTGTTTCACAAATAATAAAAAAACCAAGCGAATTGGAGAAAGGAAAAATTGTAAAAGTTTGTTTATATTTTCTAAAATGGCTAGGTAGCTTCATTTAACTTTTAATGAGATAATACTTTCGTAATATTTAACTGATGAATTTTAATTTATTTGCATCTAAAATTATGTGCGAAAGAAATTTTGTAGTAAAGGTAATGAAAACAAACACAAAAAATAAACGGTAGCTTTGAATAATTAATTTAGTGATTTAGAAAAATTATTATACTTATTAAATATTTTTTGTTTGGTTTTTTACATGTCGATATATTTTACTGATATTTAAATTTATTTTTTTATAATATAAAAAAAATTATTGAAAATTAATATTTGTTTGTATATAAATCAAATATAGTCGAGGAAAATTAGCTTCAAAATCCGTAAAACTTCTAAGTCCTCAGGGACAGCTCCGATTTTGATGATTTTTTTTTTAAAATGTGTGCTTTTATATATTATTTGAAATCAGAAACATTACAATGTGCGCAATTAAATATTTATGTTGTTTAAACAATATAAACAAAATGTATGAACAAATTATTTTTTTAACAAAATTTATGCAATAAAAGAATTGTTATGTTCAAATTTATAGAAAATTTCATGTTATGTTCAAATTTATAGAAAATTTCATTTAATAATAACATAAAAATATGGTATTATAAGTGTATCCTGATAAAATATCACACGAAAAAACCAAACACGAAAAAATATCACGTCGAAAATATCACAGCGAAAAAATCACACTATACGAAAATATCACATCACTAAAATATCACATCACGAAAATATCACATCCAAAAATCACACGCGAGAAAATATCACACCCTAAAATCACACGCGAAAAAATATCACATACAAAAATCACACGCGAAAAAATATCACATCCGAAAAAATATCATGTAAAAAAAATTTTATTGTAAAAAAACATAATGTCCGTATATACAATAAAAATTTTTTAAAGAATTTTGAGATAGCAATTTTACATATGATACCGTATTTGACTTAGTAAAAACGTTTTCAACGACTTCACGTCACTACCCTATCAAACAAATCAATCTTATTTTATTGATTTTGGATCCCAAATTATTTAATCAATATTCATCTCAAATTTTAGATCGAAAACATTTATAGTTTACAAGATAGGACGGTAACAGACAGACACGCAGCAACCGGTGTATAAAAATAATACTAAAAATAAATTAATTGCGTGTTTTCACACTTATGTATACATGAGCAATTTTTCTTAACATTTTGATTCTCAGGATGGTAATTTGTAAAAATATTTGTCATCCTTTCTACCAATATTCTGTACTTTATTTCACTGGATTCCTTTGCCTGAACACACTGCTTCATATAATAATAACCATGTTGTAGCGACATTTTCAATACCTGAGAATCCAAACAATTTCATATCGATGGTACACATATGTACCGGATGTGATATACCGAATGTGATAGCCGGATGTGATATTTTCGAAATGTGATATTTTCATGATGTGATATTTTCGTGGAGTGTGATTTTTTCGCTGTGATATTTTCGACGTGATATTCTTTCGTGTGTGATTTCTTCGTGTGATATTTTATCATAGAACCATTATAAGAGTAGCAAAATATGTACACGCTATGTCTAACTTCTGTATATACATTTGTCATTAATATAGAGACTTTGCTGAGTTTTACGAACAGACACGTTTTCCGCTCCGAATTCTTTGAACCTTGTCCGATTAACATGAAATTTGGTGAGTAGTTTAGTAATGTCTCAAGGAACGAAAGTGGCATAGCGCTGATGTGCCCTTATATACTGGGGTTGATTCCACCCCTTCTCGAGGGCGGAACATTTTTCACTCAAAGTAACCCCAAAAATAGATAAAAGGACACATTTAAAGTATAGAATGTTGCATAAGGTTTTTCCGATAGATCGATATTTTTCGAGTTATTTGCGATTGAAAACTTATATTGTTCGTTGAAAAACGCATGGTTTTTGATAGTTTTTCGAAAATAACTCTTAAACTTAGCGTTCTCTCAAAAATTTGGTAATCAACAAAAATGAAACTTAAAAAACCAAGAGATTGTTGTTTTTATGAGGGTTGTAGGTCCAAAATGAAGCAAGTTCAATGACGAGACATTTTTTTAACGATTTGGTTCGAAGAATTCAACGTTAAATAACGGAAAAGTAATGCATTTTTCGGACAAAACTGTCATATATTTTGTAATGATTGGAAAGACGTTTAAAATGGGCACTAGCTCAAGTTGTTTGCATTAAAAAAAACCAAGCTATGATGCGGGCATCTCGAATTCAAAATAGAAACTCAGCGTTAAAATTTCGGTCATTCCTAATAGAATTTATATTGACCATAGGCCATAGCCCCTTTACAACTAGCTGTATTTTAGTGTTACGTATGTGATCCAGAAGTTTTGCTAGATTAGAATACGTATTTTTCGAAAAAAGTTTGATAATAATGAAAAATGAATTTTCAAATTTCCTAAGAAAGTACCTTCTGTTCAAAATAACTTTAAAACTAACAAATATACGTAAAAAAATTCTCCAGACAAAAACGTAGCTTTTTTCTTAACCAAAAATTGGTTTTATTTTATTTTCTGTGGGATAAAAAATACGAAAGATATAACTGTTTCAAGTTTGCATTATAGTGCACGGATCACTCCTTTCGAGTCGTTCAACCCTTAACAATTTGAAGGTGAAGGGTTTAGGCATGTTGGAATATATATCATTTTATAGCTTTGAAAGAACCTATAAATCGAGTTTTTAATGGAAGTTGTAACTTTAAAATTGAGAGAGTTATGTTACTATGAATCATACATGTTCAACTCATATAATTTAAATTATAAGAAAATAGGACTTTATTTTTTTGTGGGATTATGGAAATGCTTATTCATTATATGGGGACTTCTCTGCCCTTTAATCATCGAATTAAAATTATCGAATTTCCTGAATTAATAGTTTACACTTTCTGAACTTAGAATTATATATTTTCATATTTAAATGTAAAATAAATACAAAATAATTTATAATTGTTTACTATTTTTTTCTTACAATATTCGTATAATTTAAAGCTTTTAAAAATTAAAAAAGAAACAAAACAAATTTTTTAAATTATACTATTTAAAAGTTAAAAAATACGGTGACAAAATGTTTTCTCTCCATAAATTATGTTTTTATTATTTAAACAATATAAATATTTAATTGCGCACATTGTAATGTTTCTGATTTCAAATAATATATAACAACACACATTTTAAAAAAAAAATCATCAAAATCGGAGCTGTCCCTGAGGACTTAGAAGTTAAAACCTAATTTTCCTCGACTAATATTTAAATTTTTTTATTTCCGATTTTATTTCAAATAATATCGTTAAGATAATAGCGACAATATGGGCGTTTTATTTAAAAATGCAATCACACATACATTTGTGATTTTCGTATGCCTTAATGACATTACCAATCATATTCATCTAGGAAAGATTCTGTAGTATTCACTTTGTGAATATGGACTTTTAATACAAAAATCTTAAATTATGATACATAACCATGTAAACACGCCCGGTATATCGATTTATCCCCCCCGGTACAAACCCTTGAGATTGGGAATCTCTTATTTATCTAATTTATCTTGACATTCCAATATTTAATGTTTAAATTAAAATTAACATACATATTAATAATAAATACCTTAAGTTGTAACTGTTGATTGATGTCATCAATATTCTGTTGCTTTAGGTTATTTGTTTGATTTTCCAATATCCCTTGACTAGCGTTTGACCTTTTAACTTCCCATTTATATATCTGCCTTTGAATCCATGCGGTTTTAACAACCGGAAAAACCATCAAACAAACGATTGTCTCTAACTGTGGTAATAGCTTCGATCACTGTTATCCTTGCTATTCATACTTCGATAACATCAGTGGATACTTTATCTTCATGTACTGCCACAATTTATAAAGCAGATTTCAGGAATTCTTAATTTATTTTGATGATGTTATAAGTAAACAATCATTAGTAATTTATCACTTGTATTTACTAAATCAATAACTTTTTTTTGCTTATTTATCAAACAAAATAGACATCCAAATCACACACTAATGAAAACAGTGTTAACTTTTTTTTGTATAAATTAAAGAAATTTCTTTTTAAAATCAAAATCAAATGTAATTATTATTTATTTTTGATAAGTTTTAGGTAATGTTTAATAACAAAACTGAATTGAAACTTTTCTTTTGAAAAGCCAAAAATGGAATGAATAATAATTTTTCCCAAATTAAAAATTGCAAAAAATGTGTTTTGCTTTTGACCTTTTCTAATCAATCGTGTAATATTCGAAATTCAGCAAATGATTAACAACGACGTCTGTTCATTAGCATTGGAAATAAAAATTTAGTACGTTCGTTTGCTTTTTATAGTATGTTCAAAATTTAACTAGCAGTTAAGTTTTAGAAAATTTTAAAATTATTATTAATGTAAGAATGAACGGAAACTAATGAAATACATTTTTATTGAATTGAAAACAAAGAGGAATTTGGTTTTATTATTGTTTTGCGATTATTGCGATCGTTACACCATGAATTCAAGGTAAAAATCAAGATTTCTACTCTTGAAATCACAAAAACGTCGCCATCCCCTCCATGACAGAAACCACCAAAGCACTATTAAACTTAAACTAATAATAGAAATTCTAATAACTAATAAAAAAAATTATAATAACTATAGTAATTTAAATTTAACACCTATTTAAATTCTAAACACCGAAAATTAAATTTATAACTATAATAACTAATAACTAAGAATATAGGTTTAATTTAGGAAAACTAATAATTCTAACACTAAATTTAATTTTATAAAAAAAAATACATTGAAAAACTTAGGCTTGGTATATAGGAAACAGACGCTAGAGATTTCGATGGTAAAACCCGCAAAATCATGACTCGCAATCACCAACAATAGTAAAACCAATTCTCAACAAAAAAATGGAGTTAGTACACTGTAAATGTAAAAAAAATGAAAGCACAAAAACGAAAAAAAAACAACGAACGCCCAATTCGAAAACATACAAGATTTTTTTGTAAAAACACCGACGGACCACCGTCGTAGCCAATCTTTGCTGAATCTTTCACAAAAATTCCTAAAACATTATATATGTAAAAGTATAATCTATTTATTTAATTTCAGATATACTGAAATAATTATATATACCTAAAATTAGTTATTGACGATAGCACCCCTAAAATATATTTATTTATTTTTAAAAAAATTGAAGAATAAAAAATATTCAAAAGAATGTTTATTTATCGGATGCACCGTCTTAACTTTGAAATATTGATTTATTTTTTTTTTAAAGAAATAAAAAATATTTATTTATATCTTGACGTAAAGCTTAATTAAGAAAATTTATTTTATTTAGCTACCTAAAATTAACTTAAATTTAAAAAAAATTATTTATTTAATAAAAATTTTATTTAATTAATTTTCGAAAAATTTGTTTTATTTACTTTATTTTTATTTAATATCATAAGAGATTCCCAAAATCAAGATTCGTCTGGAGACAATTTAAAAAGTAAGTATGGCTACAATATCCATATTGTTTAAATTTGAAATATCGCGTTCGCGAGCCCACTCCAACCATGCATGTGAGAACCTACTGGAAAAGCCCCTAACGACCAGATTCTACAGAACAGATTCTCCCCAACCTAATAAAACAATCACAACTGTCACGATTAGACACTAGGTCCATTTCTACTGACCCAGTTGTGCTTGTTTAACCTACAAATAAATTACAACTAAACCTAATGCGAAAGTTGAAGAACGCTCCCGAGCACCATACCCCAAAACCTAAACTCTATGAAAAATTGTCTATTGAAAAACTAAATGGAAAAATGGTAAGTTTTTGAATTTGTATGAGGTGAAGCCTCTGATCCTGAAAGCAAAGTACAATTGGTTCTTCTCTTCATTACACCGAAGAAGCCTCTGAGCAAGGAATGGTACTACTGGTTTGCACCTAAGTACAAACACAGCAACACCACTCCTCGTCCCTGAGGACTTCCTCGCCGAATGAAGAGAAGAAACCAATGTTCTTCGATCGCATAACCCCGGTGGCCATAGGCGATCCAAGAACGACATCAATGTTAAGGGGATAAGCCCCATGGATGGCTTGTTAGGCCTACCGCTGGGAAAAGTGAATCAATAAACCTAATAAACATAAATCAATTCAAGAAAAAAAACCATTTACTCAAAATAAAGTACTAGCACAAATAGTACTTATTAAAAAAATTATTTGCAGGTAGTGCAAAAATATGTACAATGGCATGGTAAAAGAAAATATTTACAAATTATCTATATACAAAAATTTATTTACAAAAAATATACAATATATACATTATGTACAAAAACAAATTGTACTATGTATATATAAAAAAAATATGTACAGGATTATGTACAATATGTACGTGGTAGCATAAAAAAATTTCAAAAAAAAACTGCTTCCCCAAAACGGTTTTCTTTTTTCCAAATGAAAAACAATTAGTATTACTAAAAGTAAATGACAGCACAAAAAACAATCTCCAAAAAAATTGCTGTCCCAAAACGGTTTTTTTCAAAATTAAAAAAAAATTAGTCTTAACTAATTATACAATGAGGAACAGGGGCCTCCTGTGGACCAGTCCACTCCTCTACCTGTCGCATGGTCGGTGAGATGGGAACCACCTCAACCAGCTCCTCTATTTGAGTACTCTTGGTCGAGGAAGCTCCCAGCTCCACGACCAAGCGACTCTCCTTCTCCCTTCTTCTCCTCTCCTTCCTCTTCAGGTGAGAGCTCCTATTTCTATTTATCCTCCTTCTCTCACGCCAGCCCACATTCACTTCCTCAGTCACTTCATCCATCTCATCCGCTTCCTCATTCACCCCATTCAACTCCTCATTCACTATCTCACAAATCAATTTATCCAGAAACTCATCATATTTTTCTTCATAAATATCATCCATTAATTCCAAAAATATTTTATGTTTTACTTCATCCAGAATCACATTCATCATTTCATCCACCACATTCCTCGCCTCAACCATTCTCTCTTTTCTCTCTTCATTCGCTCTCCCATCCACTTCATTCATCCAGGGCTCAAACCCACCTGGCCGACACCTCCTTAATAACCCCTGACCCCTCATAATTGTATACATTCTTAACAAAATTCAAAATATATAATTTCCTTAATCAAAACCAAAACGAAACCAATAACTGGTTTATTTCAAGATACACAAAAAGCTGATTGACAACCACGGCCCAAACCGGTTGCCACCACCCTATTACCAAAAAAAAACCACAACTGGTTTATCCTAAAACTTACAAAGAGAAACGCGAAATTCTTTAAATTTTTGAAAATATAAATTTAGAGTACTTACGATAAATATACACATGAACACACCTTAGTAACTAAACCTTTATTTTTCCCTCTAGCTTTTTAACAAAATTTAGCCAAATAAACCAACGCGAAAATAAACTATATAAGGATATTAATTAATCTAAATTGAAATGATCAATTAATATATAAATATATACATATAATCATATGAAATGTTCCACAAAAAAAATTTTTTTTTCAAACAAAAAAAACCGGCTTGCCAACGCCCAAACTGGAAAATATTCATATATATATCTAAAAAAAAGCTAACGGGTCCCTTTTTGTTCGGCGCTACGTTGTAGTATTCACTTTGTGAATATGGACTTTTAATACAAAAATCTTAAATTATGATACATAACCATGTAAACACGCCCGGTATATCGATTTATCCCCCCCGGTACAAACCCTTGAGATTGGGAATCTCTTATTTATCTAATTTATCTTGACATTCCAATATTTAATGTTTAAATTAAAATTAACATACATATTAATAATAAATACCTTAAGTTGTAACTGTTGATTGATGTCATCAATATTCTGTTGCTTTAGGTTATTTGTTTGATTTTCCAATATCCCTTGACTAGCGTTTGACCTTTTAACTTCCCATTTATATATCTGCCTTTGAATCCATGCGGTTTTAACAACCGGAAAAACCATCAAACAAACGATTGTCTCTAACTGTGGTAATAGCTTCGATCACTGTTATCCTTGCTATTCATACTTCGATAACATCAGTGGATACTTTATCTTCATGTACTGCCACAATTTATAAAGCAGATTTCAGGAATTCTTAATTTATTTTGATGATGTTATAAGTAAACAATCATTAGTAATTTATCACTTGTATTTACTAAATCAATAACTTTTTTTTGCTTATTTATCAAACAAAATAGACATCCAAATCACACACTAATGAAAACAGTGTTAACTTTTTTTTGTATAAATTAAAGAAATTTCTTTTTAAAATCAAAATCAAATGTAATTATTATTTATTTTTGATAAGTTTTAGGTAATGTTTAATAACAAAACTGAATTGAAACTTTTCTTTTGAAAAGCCAAAAATGGAATGAATAATAATTTTTCCCAAATTAAAAATTGCAAAAAATGTGTTTTGCTTTTGACCTTTTCTAATCAATCGTGTAATATTCGAAATTCAGCAAATGATTAACAACGACGTCTGTTCATTAGCATTGGAAATAAAAATTTAGTACGTTCGTTTGCTTTTTATAGTATGTTCAAAATTTAACTAGCAGTTAAGTTTTAGAAAATTTTAAAATTATTATTAATGTAAGAATGAACGGAAACTAATGAAATACATTTTTATTGAATTGAAAACAAAGAGGAATTTGGTTTTATTATTGTTTTGCGATTATTGCGATCGTTACAATTCATAACGCACCAGAAGATCCTAGTCACAAAAGTCATACATCAAATATTTTTGGTTTTATGCCCAAAAGTTGTACATTTTATATACATGTTTACATGATTTGATTAAAACAAATATGCATGACGTTAGCGCTCAAACACTTTTTTAAGCTTCAACTTAATTTAATATATACACTAGAATATTTGATAAAACTTAAAAATTAGTCAAAAAAAATGTGCACGAAATGTGCATACACTCGTCCATGATGCATATTATGTGTGTCGGGAATATTCCTTGTCACGAGAAATATTTATTACAAAATATTTCTTTATTTCATTTATTATACTTTTTTCTCAATGCCCAATTCACAGGGAAATGCCGAAAGCCACAGGTGATAAGTCTTAAGCAAAAGCGTGGCTTATTTGTTTGTTCTTGCTTGCATTAAAAAGCCCCTACCGGCACTGTTGCTTTCTACGAAATGATTAACAAAACCTCTTAGATAACTACCGATCACTTAAAGTTATTTCAGGATAAATATCCGGAAAAAAGTTATAGTTACAAAAAATATCAGCTTAGTTGGAAAACAACGAACAAATTTGGTTAAACGCGAAAATCACCAGAATTTCAGATTGGACCATGGAAAATGCGTAGAAACATGAACCGAGAGGTATAAAATGAATATAATCGCAAAGCAAGAAGAAAGAGAGACAAGCAGTAATCACAGTAATAACAGTTGTATTTTCAGGATTTGGCTGAAATAATAGAATTAACTGAAAAAACAACAATTGCATACAGTTTTTTCAGTTGATTTATAGTTACGAATTCATTATTTTCTCTTTCTCTGTCATTACATTCCAAAGCATTCAGGTTGTTCGATGCATCGATATAAATTCTTATGTCAGTTAAAATCGTATTTATATCCACATCAATTTATAAATTAAAAACGTAGTTTGTAGTCACAGCCCTAATAACAAATCTTACAGTTAAACACAACAACCAAATGTTAATCGTAAATCTCATTATTTTAATGTCCGATACTTTTACAAATGTATATTTAATGGGCCGGAACTACATAATTATTTATTACATCCATTACATTATTATGTCATGATATTATTTTTTCTTTTGAAAAATAGTTAAAGTTATAACTTACAATTATAGCATGAATTTCGTTTTATTTTTAATCCCAAGTGTCAATTTCTTGTTGGGTCTGTTCTATAAGTTGAGACATAATTTATGACGAATAGAGGGTATTTTAGTATTTGAGTTGTTATTGATACTTTGGCGCCTTTGATAACAAAACTTTAAATTTGTTTAATTTAACATGCCAGATGGTATTGATATATTGATTTGACATTGCAGTTTGGTGAGTAAGTGGTATAATGTCTATGTTGATTTTTGAATTTAAATATTAATGATTTAGGAATGTGAAAATATTATAATTTTTTTATTTATTTAAATGTTCTACATATAAAAATACAGTTAGGAGATAATTTTGATCCGGTCCGTCAATTATCTAATATATGTGTAATAAAAGTGAACCGGAAATTGATTTATTCAGTTAAGAGTTTGTAATCGTATATTATGCATGCCACAAAAAATAAAATACTTTGATAATAGAAAACATTAATGTGACAAATCTGTTTATAGTTGTTTGAATTATGTTAAGATTTTTCAGTAACAGAACATAAATTAATGTAGTTGTAGCTATTTGGCGTCATGATAATGAAACATTTTGATATAAGTAACAATAGAATAATTTATTTGTTTGTTATTGTTTCGTTTAAACAGACCATCTATCACGAAAGCACCAAACAGTACAGATGAAACACATCCCCGATTGAGTTGAAATTACACCTTGATCTTTTGCTCCTCTCTCTGTTCCTAGTTTGATAAACTTTTACAGAGGCTGCCATGTGCTCGACCATTAATTATCCAGTGCAACTGTCTAAATACCGCTTTGTTTCTAAAAAATAATACTTTATCATCACAGTCAAGGATTTAAGTTGCTCTTTTCATCCCCCAACCTCGAGGAGGTTAATGGTACATATACTTATTTTAAAAGCATGCCCTAGTATTATTTGAGTTTGTTTGTTTAGCCTGAATAAAGGGACCAGTTTTCTATCTTTCAAAAGCTCAAGAGCATCATTGCAAAAAATTTTAAAATCGTCAATATAGGTTGTTTACAGTAGAATACAGTAGAATACGAAATATATCTACTGTCAGGGTGTCAATTCCATTTGGGACGATCTGAGATCGCACCGTAAGTTTTCGTAATCAGAACAGTCCAGAATAACGTGCAATCAATCAATTTGCGTGCAATCAATCAATTAAAATGGTAATATAATATATAGGTATCTTACCATTTTAATTGATACTCCGTAAGCCTTAGAGGTAGGATGGTATTTCCGATCATACTTGCCATTCAGCTTAAACAAAACAGTTTTGTGCGTCGAAAGGTTTAGTTTGTTCAAATTGCACCACGAAGTCATATTGTTTAGTGCTCGTTGACCTCTTTCTTGTAATTGTTTTCATGAGTTTTCGGTTACTAGACTTTATCATAAGCATAGGCAACCTCCCGAATACTGTCTATCAAGCTAGTATCAAAGACGATATTCCAGAAAGTTGAACCGAGAATAGAGCCTTGAGGGGCACCGTTTGTTATGATTTTCTCCACTGAGTCGTTGTCGTACTTTATTACAGCTTAAAGTTCGTATAATAAACAACTGCCTAATGGTTTGTTAAGTTTACCATGACAATATTTAGTTTTAAGGTAGCTCACAACGATATAATCCATTAAAGAAAATCAAAATTGGTCGATATATCAATGAAAGTGCCCGGAGAATACTTTCTGCGGTTGATTGAAGGACGTCAGCAGGTTTACAGACCACTATCTCAGTATTGTGACCCTACGGAAGACATGGTGCTTTTTGGGCAGTCGAACATCTGGAATTGTAATAATTCTTCACTCTACTGGAAATACACCAAATCCAGGCGGATTTTGTTTCTATTTGATCAAAACCAGGTGCTTTGTCACGTTACAAGTTCTCTGAACCTTTCAGATTTTTTTTGTTTTAACCTTCTGTTTGTTAGTGTTACGAAGGTAATGATATGCAGCCTGCTTTTGCAGCCTCGGATCTGAATCCCTTTTTTCTTGGTATTTCCTTCTAAACCGGTTTACATAGCTTTTGAGATGACTTAGATCATTGGTCCACCAATTTGCTCCATTTGGAAATAGAATTTGAAAATGCAATTTGCTCCAACTGAAATCGAAATCTATGCAACTAGATTTTCGTGGTATGAAGTCTTCACAAGTTTTTGCGTATGACATCCGCAAGGGATGATATAGCTGATTCGCAGTCCGCGGGATAGTCAAGCTTTTTGTATGACATCTGCAAAGGATGATATAACTGATTCGCAGTTCGCGGGATAGTCAATCTTTTCGACTTATGCTTAATGCGCTTAATATTACGAGTTAGTAATTCCTAGTTGGTAGCATTCATATTAAAATTATTTTTATTATTATGTTCAGCCGTCATGGACTTTCCAGTTTTTAATTCGCTGCTTTACCATGTTTTTGACACAATAGTAACGTCCACAGAGCATTCACCATTATATGCAAACGTGCACAGTGGCGGATTATGCCTTTAAGGGGCCTGAGGCGGAACATAATTTTGGGGCCTAAGATTTTACCAAAAATTTTGCAAATGAGTTTGATTAAAACTATTCCTTAAATAATTTTTTATCCGCTTCAGAACGGATAAAGATCGTTCCCCACTTGCGTTGCATATCGGCAATGTAAGAAATATTTTTAAAATAGTTTCCACATTGGGAAATGAAGATTGCAGGCAATCAATTATTACCTTGTACATCTTAAATGGACAAGTGATGTTCTCTTCTTTTATATATTTTAAAAAATGATGTACTTCGTCTTTAAAATATTGTACTTCTATATCCCTCGCATATGTATTTGACAATTCTAAAATACACTTGTCAACTTCATCACTGGATATATTTTGATCAAAATATAATTTAAAACTATTTAAAACAGTTTCATATATGGACGTTCTGGTAGACATTTCAGTGCCAAGTCTATCACAGATCATATTGTGAGTATTTATAATTAACAATTCTCGTCCTACTAGCTGTGTATCATTTGCAGATGATTCATCATACATAATTTTGCGTTTTCTTTTTCGTCCTTCTTTATAGCTTATATTGTCTGTTAATAAGTTTGCTTGCTTTTCTATGCTCTCAAAATCATTCCGAACATCCCTTATAAATTGTGACAAAGAATTAAACAGTTCTACTCCTTGTAATAAGTTCGTTTGAATATTTTGAAATGATTTTCTAGTACTATTGATTCTTTGCAATAATATATCCCATAGAACGGTTAATAAGGCAATTCATTTTCATCGAAAGAGCTCCCAAGTAACAATTTGAAGCTGTCACAACGTTGTGTCAGCTAAAATTTACAGGAATTTAGTTGTAATAACAAGTTCAAAAAATACAAAAAACGTTTTCACAACGTTTTGCTGATGTTGCGGCAGCTAAAATGGGGATCATATTTTGGTTGGCAGTACGTTGTAATAACGTCACACAGCGAATTTGCTATAATTGTAAAACAGTTTTTAATATATCAATTTCGTTAGTTTAGCAATAACGCTTCACAAAAATTAAATGAGTTGTTTTTGCGATATCGCTGAGTTCAACGCAGAATAGTAAAATTAGGAAAAACGGATCCATAACAATTAAGAAATTATTGTTGTAACTTAGCATTCGTAAAAGTATAATAGTTATTTAAGCGATTTTAGATTGAAAAAAGAAAAATTAACCAGAAAATCTAAACTGCTTTTTTAAAAACACAATTTATAAAAATAACAATTTCGTATATTTTTCCCCCAATTTGATTATAAAAATGATCTTGCATAACTTAATTACTTTGTTTTTTAATGCTACATAATTTTTTTGATTGTATTTATAATGGATGGCCAAGTTATATGTTAAATAATTATTGATTTAGATTCTGCATGTTCCAAACGTAAAAACACTTGCAGAAATAAATTTATCGGGCAGTCTCTAAAGTTACCTCAGATAATTAGTATGCGCCAACAAATTAATTAATATTTACTAAGTAAATAAAATTTAAAATTTGTCGTAAAATTTTTGTTTGCAAAAAAAATTCATCAATTTGAAATGTATAATATAATATCTTTAAAAAAATTAATCAAACTACAAATTACAAGCGTTTATTTTCGTGTTTTCATTCAGAAAAACAATATTTTTGGTATTATATCGTACCGTTTAATTTGGCAGCCATTTTCGTGCATAACAAATAGAATTAAAATATGTCTGCAATATGTATAACAGCTATGTAGATAAATTGATATCCTTTTTACTATTTATACTAAAGTCAACATTTTTACAGCTAAAATGCTTTTTCTTTAGATGGGAAATAAGCAAATAAATGACATATTTGCCTTTAGTAATAAATATTGCGTAGTTAAAAGGAAAATTGCATTCAAAATATTAATACCATAACGGGATATTATCATTTCCGAAAACTACTTACCGTTAATAACATTTTAGAAAATAAGTAATATTCATTGCCCTTAATAACTATAATGCTTTGTCTAGAGGCCTATCGTTGTCCTCCTAAGAACCAAAATTGTTATATGTTAAGCATTTTCACGGATTGCTTTAAGGTAAGCAATCTTTCGTTGAGGTGGCCTTTGTAGTTTTGTGGTAAGTAGTTTTGCTTTGTGTGAAAGAAAATGTGAAAAAAGAGGATAAAACGTAGTTGTTGTTTATTAAATAAAATTCATGTAGATCATCAATTATTTCTACAGAGAACTTAAAATCAGAATGCAAGTCTGTCGGCTAGTCATGAGACATTCTCAACCAATGAACTCATAATATGAATTTGTCAAGAAAATATATTTTAATTTGTTTGAAATAAATAATTTTATAAACCTTGTTTTTAATTTTTTACAGCAACATTCAATGGTATGCGTTATTGAATAGAGGATATTTAAATAGTATGATTTATAAAGTGTGAAGCAATGGAATGAAAACAAATTTCGTTTTGTAGGGCAAATATACAAATTTTGCTGTAACTCTGTAATTTCTATAATTTTGCTCTAATTGCCATTTTCTTTTCAAGTGGTGTAACTGAACGGTTAATGCCCAATGGCAAAGTGCATTTTATTAAATATGGTGATACTTCCTAAATGCGTCGATGATCCCATCGTGAAAAATGAAACCCCATTTTCTTTTCTTGACCAGCCAAATTCTGTAACTGTGAAGTGGGGAAGTGATAAGTTTTTTATCACTTCACCGCAAAAATATCTAAGTGAGTGAAGTTTTAAAACAATAACTTTAACACTGACGTTTTGTTTGGCAATGAAATGAAATCGTTTCTTTTGTTGTTATTGACATTATGTCAAAAAACTGTAAAACGTCAATGCGATTTGATTTTTAAAAATTGCATTTCTAAATTAAATGCAGATTAATTTTACAAATTTAATTTCTAAAATAGTTATATATATCTAAATTTGTAAAAATTTACGTTCAAATTGTGTTGAAACTTAAAATAAACATTTAATTTTATGTATATTTGACGTTTGACAGTGCGCGGCTTGCTATTAGATTTTTTAACACTCTAATCGCAGATAGAATCGCAAAAATGGAAAAATGATAAAAAATTAACGATAAAATCGAAATGAAGAAATTTTTAACACTTCACCACTTCACAGATACAGAATTTGGCTGATAAAACAAAGTTTTTTTCATAATGCCAATATGCTGCTGATGAAGCATATCACATACGATAACATCATCTCCCATTTTTTTATGGTTTGAAAAATATACATGACGTATGCTCATATCATGAAATTAATTGACAATATGAGTGCACAGCGAATTTGCTTTACAGAAAGCTCAAACTCAACAATACAGTCTAAATTATATTGTATTCATCTTTTTCAGCTATCTTGCTATTAAAAGAACTAAACTGATTAATTGGGATTTGACTTTGAAATTATACAAAAACGATAATAAAACGTTTTGACTTTAACGCATAAATACTT
Source organism: Diogma glabrata (assembly GCA_963693315.1). Lineage (NCBI taxonomy): Eukaryota > Metazoa > Arthropoda > Insecta > Diptera > Cylindrotomidae > Diogma > Diogma glabrata. Next base: position 103,682,244 of record OY856186.1, on the reverse strand, counting down.
GACTATAGTAGCAAAATTGCTTGATTTTACGAAAATAATGATATTACTGCTATGAACACATATTACCTATATAAGGGAATTAGCTGTTTTGTTTTCTGTCACAACGTTTCCAAAACTAATGATTTAGCTATTTAACTTTTATAACTATTTCGTATAGTTTTTCGGATTTCGAGACGTTGTCACAGCATAGCTTTAGCTGTGAATGACAATTTACCGAGTCAATTGTTACTTGGGCTAGCTAATTTTTTAACCTCAACTTTAGTAATCGGTTTTTCGTCTTCATTTTCGCTAATTTGGATAAGAACGCTTTTAATATTTTTGTAATTAAACCGCAAGGCGGATACTGCATCAGCTCTTGCAGACCATCTTGTCACTTGTGTCAATTAATTTTTTAATATGTTTGGAATTAGGATCGGAAAAATTATCAATAAGCAACTTCCATCTGTGAGTAGATGAAGAAAAGAATACATATATATTTTGGATAAAGTTAAAATAATACACCGCAGTAGAATAGGCATCTGCAGCATAATTTCCAATTAAATTAAGCGTATGACTTGTACAAGGAATAAAAATGGCGGTCTCACTTAGAGTTTTAATTCTGGCTTGTAAACCATTATATTTTCCGGCCATATATGTTTGACCGCGACAATTTTTAATATCCATAGACAAATTGTTTAAAGTTTTCAAAATAAGTTGTGCTAGATATTCTGAATTGTGATTTTCAATTTGTAAAAATCCAAAAATCGTTCTCCCGCATCGCCCAAAGTGGGGCAATGTACCTTAATATAAAACTTAGTTGGTCAGTGTGGTTCACGTCTGGCGTAGAATCAACAATAATTGAATAATATAAAGAGTCCTGAATTTCTTGAATTAGGTGTTCTTTTACTTCAGTTCCCATTAAATTTATAAATTCATCGCATGTGGTATGTGATAAATAACTTACATTACCTTTTCCTGGATGGCTGTACCTCTCCAAATGATTTTTAAGAAAATCATCAAATTGGGATAGGTACTCAATGCATGTCATAAAATTTCCTTTTCTGTTCGAATCAATATCTTCTCGATAACCACGAAATGCTAAACCCAAAGTAGCTAATAGCTTTACTGTAGCTGCAACTCTTTTTAAAACTTCCCGCCAGCATTTTTGTTGTACTTCAATTTTACGAGCTATTTGAGTATCAATACGTCCAGTTACAAACAATCATTTTTTCAAACAAATTTTTTAGACAATCTTTTTTCCAATCAACGTTGATAAAACGAAATATACAACTAAAACTAAAACACCTATACTATATAAATCATATCATATGGAAACCCTTTTCAAACGTTAATCCAAATGATGAATTTAGCATGTATTGTATAAAAAATACGTGGATTTTAAGCATACAATAAAAGATTTCAATTCTACACGTTAAAAAGTTTTCATTTATTTAGTTATATATGAAATTAATCTAAAATATGTACAATTATATGCTTAAAATTGAGGTTTTCAGTTTAATGCGTTCAACAAATTGTAGGTCTTAAAAGAAATCCAAAATCATTAATGAAAACATAAAACTCAAATATACTTCAAGTATCCAAAACATACTTATCTGGATTTTGTTTTTATCAATAATTTTGCGATTGATATAATAACAGCCCATTGCAAATAAAGTTTTAGTATTAATATTCATTCGTAACAGTGGAACTTATCAAAACAAAATGTTTTTTTACTATACAAATTGGAAAAAGAATTTGTACATTAAAAAATTATAAAACTATCAAATTAGAATTATTAAAATAAATACATACATGAAAAAAAGTAATACAAATTGACAACCTAACACTTTTACATGTGGGATAATATTAAAAAAATCTTTAGGTTTAAAAACTTTGGTTGAATGAACGCAGTCATCTGATATTTGAATACCTATAAAATATCAATACTATTTGTAGCGAGGGGGCCCCTGTGCATGTGGGGCCCGAGGCGGCCGCCTCTTCCGCCTCTATGGTAATCCGCCACTGCGTGCACAACTTTCTAGGTGTGTTTACTACAAAAAGGCTTCATCCTAACTTGTGACGTCTGCTATCGGTTAACAGACTATCGAACCACATAACTGAACGAATGTTGAAGTCACCTAGGTCCTAGAGTGATTACTGGACGTTTTAACTTGTTTGATATAGTATCAAATTTAATCAAATAATCTTCTATAGGCTCACGAAACTGACCGTAAACATCCACTACGTGAAATGTTTCACCTGGATATCTGACTTCTACCTACAGACAGAGACACAGTGTAAACAGACACAGACACAGTGTAAATCTGTGAAGTGCCAAAGGGTCATTGCTTGGATGTTTGAATTGTGGATTCTGATAAAGGCAGGCAGCAGTGTTCGTCCTTGTTTCTTCTGGAGGTAGAGTTATATGGATTATCGATTGTATTATAAGAAAATTGCAGCAGTAAAATTTCTTGGTCAACGTTCAGCACTTATAGCCTAGTGCTACAATTTAATCTGTGTAATGAACAATTTTGTGAGGCTCAAATTTTTGCGGATGAATGTGAACAGAGGGAACTAATGTGCAATGTTGTTTTTAATGAAAACAAAGATGGTAAAATGTTCGTTACTAGTTATTCTCGTTCAAAACTGCGTACAAAAATTTTCTGGATATTTATAATATTGACTTTTGGTTCATTCCAAACAGTAATACTAACAATAATTGGTTGCAACATTAGTTTTACTATGCACGCACTTCAATCAATCGCTTGCTCTATTGGCCTATCTTATGAAAGAATTATTCCTTATTATTATATCATCATTTTTTATAAACAATAATTGCCTAGACTATTGGTGCATCATTTTAAAGAATTGTTACTTATTATCATAGTTTATTGCTTAGTGTAAATTAAAATGACTAGATAAATTTTCGTGGGCATGAAGAGTTGAATCCTAAGCAACCTGGGTGAGTGAAACATTTATATTTTTTTGTAAATGTAATAACTTAATTGAAGTGGTGTGTGGAAGATTTTACTTCCTGCGTCTTCTGGGGTGTCAGAGTCCCAGTTTTATCTCTCTCTCTGACGTTTACATCCCATGGAAGGATTTTACCGTCTGTGCAATCAGCTTCCACTCATCTCGTTCCATGACCAGTTGACCCCAGCTTCGACATCCTATATCACGAAGGTCTTGGATGATGTCATCACGCCAGGGTTGTCTAGGTCTTCCTCTTTGACGAACACCAGCTGGTTGTTGTTAGGACGCTTTTTTTATCATTCTATCTAATGGAGCTCTCTCTTTATGACCAAACCATCTAATCCGGTTGGATTTAATGAGCCTGACTACATCGCCAGTCCCAGTTTCTTATTTGCCTCATTTAAGTTCGTTCTCTAGTTATTTTCTTTTGCGTGCAGATCTGCATTTGTACTGAGCTGAGAAAATTCTTTCTCAAATCCGCAAGATTGAAATGAATCGGAATGAAACCTCGCAAGGCACGCAGTTCCTCTAATGTTGCTGATTGTGATTGCACTATCATAATGATCACTATCTGTGTTCATTTCATCATTAAAAAATTGATGTTAATTAAAGGCCTCACATTGCAGTCCTGTAAAACATACTAAAACACCTTTTAGGTCTGTAACGTGTTTGTCATTAAAGAGGCAAACCGTTTTGATCGTAGCTTGTTTACAAAAATTTAGTCATTCAGAGGCCTTAAAGATGGTGAAGAGCAACGGCTATTACTCAAGGGATCGTCGTGGTTTTATAGTTTATAGTTTGAGGTCCAAGGGAAACATATTTTACTCTTACAATAATATTGCGTATAAAACGTCAGCATAAAACAGTCCTCATCATTATAGAGCTTGTGATAGTATAGTTATTCAATGGCAAAGTTAAAAAAAGGTTTTTCTCTAATATCTTTTAAATGATAACTTAAAAGGTAAGCGTTAACATGAATTCTCAAAGTTTGAAGATGATGGTATTTCCTACAAAAAAAACTTTTTATTTATATTTAAAGTGTTCTCATAGGCGATCTGCATCCGTCATCGTTTCAATTTAGGTTAAAGTCTCGAAAAATACTTAACAATACATCCAAATTAAAGATCATTGCAACACTGATAGCTGACGGGCTTAAGTGAGTTTGCCCTACACATGTTTTTACAACTGTTATGGCTCATCGTGACAACATGATCACATTGCATGAGGTGCAAATAAACGACCTAAGTGTGGGACGGGTAACGGGTAACGCAAATGTAACGAATCAGTTGTGTAATGCGATCCGTGCCTATAGTATCAGTCTGGCTGGACTTCATTCAAATAGCCCAAACGCAGCCAATTGTATATACCAGGTAGCTGCCAAGTGTATATTGTCTTGCCAATTTATCAGAGCTCTGACTTTGTAGAATTCTTTTTCCGTGGGAATAAAAATAAAAATAATTAAAAAAATAAATACAAGCAAGCATAAAATGCAGAACGTCAATCGTTACTGCGTATACCGAAAAGACGGTAGATGCGGCAGGCCTAGGAGCGAATCTCTTCACCAATCTGAAAATGAGATTGTACATGACGGAGTGCAGTATAGCTCCGGTATCGGTTGTTAATAGCACTGTTGCGGCAAGGAGCAGTACAGCTCCGGTGGTAAGCACCATGCCAACAGACAAGAAAATATGTAGAATGAAAAGAGGTCCACCCATATCACAGTAAGGTTAGTTTAGAAGGCTTAACGACCCACAAAGGCGGGAACTCAATTACTGCTGGTATTATCTGATACTTGAGGGTTCTACTGATGGGAGTGTATTCCAATTACTCAAAGAGAAAGGCTCTGACAACGAAAGGCAAGCCCAACCGTCAACGCAGAAAATATGAAGTGGATCAGAGAGTTCAAGACGACGTGGGATCAGGCAGCGATGAGATCCAGGGCATCAATCGTCGAGAGAGAGAGAGCAAACAATACCATCTCAACCCAAGCACCAGCTATACGGAACCAATTATGACAACTAAGGTGTCTTTTCTGGCTGAAAAGTATCTACAAACGATGTTGTACGCGGCGAAGTTATTTTTTTTTGTTAATAACCCACCAGCCTTGAGGCAGTCTAAGGAATTAATTGGGTTGTCCAATCAGAAGAGAGCAGTAACGTGCAGTATTAGATTAATGGGAATAACCTAACAGAGATCCCAGTTTATCTTCTCAAAACTGTAGGTAGAGCTTTAATCTGCATGAGAAGCTTCCATCTGGGGGAGTACTTGTTATATTGACTGGCATAACCTGCCTACACTTAACGCTCTTTATATCCTAAAGATTTTAAAGCAGGTCCTCTAACTTGCTACTGGATTTAAGGAGGTTCTCTAACTTAATACTCACCAGAAAGTTGACAGGTTTGGTAAAATATATCTTTTTGATCGCAGCTCAACTTTTCATCACCACTTACTAATCTTACCTAATCTAATCTAATAAGAATACTTATAGTGACCAACATTAATCTTTAATTTTATGTAAAAATTCCAAACAAATTTGCATAACCAACACAAATTTTCTTTACGTTATCCTAGATCCCCAAAAACCTACTTCTCCCGAACCACTGTTGATATGAAACTACAATTACTTCTATTTCTGAAATTTGCTTTTCATGGAATTCGGTTTACAAGGTTGGTGTAATGTTTCATATAGTTGTTTCACGTAACGGTAAACTAAAATGCTTCGATCACTATAGGAAAGATTTTTTTAGCTTTTGGAGTGCATTAACCTAAGGTCAGGATTACACTTGGTGATTTCTTATTTTTAAGCTTGTGGTGAGCCCACAAACTTCATTTTTGATTCAATTTAAATTACCGAGTGGTAAGACAGGCTAGGACTTGGAAGTCCCTGGTTCAAATCCTGGTCAGAGTGAAAATTTTTTTCACAATTTTCTTAAAAATCTTCCATAAGTTTCAAAATTATTACCCTATTTTCGCAACAAAAAATTATCGAGGGATCATGTTAAAGAGAATAAAGAATGCCATGGAACTGATAAGTTTTTAAGTGATATAGAAGTGGGTGGCCTTCGGAGATGCATGTTTGTTGAAACTTCAATAACTCCAGTACCTGATAAGATAACCGATGACCTAATGACACTTAATACAGACGCTTTTAGTATGATTTTTGACTTTTGTATGTTTACAAACAAATTACATACAAATGTATGTTTATAGAAATACTACAGCATTCGTTTAAGAATCTGATAAAAAATGTTGATGAAGTTTTTAGAATAAGCATTTTGATCAATTATGCGCTAAGTGGTCGAGAGTCTCCAAAGCCCCTGCTCATTTGAAACTTCAACTACATCAATTCCTGATGATTGATTTTGATGTAACTGGCTGTTTATGTCCTTAAGGATGATGTTAATGTCTGCATCAATTTTCAATTCTATGCGAATTATTCCTAGATTTAATGTTTGTTTTAACTGAGCTACTATCTATGTCTTCTTTTTTATTACTAAAATCTTACCTTCTACTAGTATTCTTACTTCATCGACTATTGAATACCACAAATACTTATATAGCAGATAAAACAAACCTTGTTCTAAAATTTTATTATATCGTTTGGCTGTGACTTTACACAATTTTATGCCACATTTAAAGAATATATTACGATTTATTTTTTGTATTTTCTTAATATAATTCGCTTGCATGGTTTTTGGTTGAGTCTCGTTTATTTTTCAATGAGGTGGTCCCTTAAAATCTAACAAATAGAATTAATATGTAATAAACATCCTCTCACGATTTAACTGCATAAGATAATTTATTTCATTAGGTTTCTATAGTTTGCATGGTGAATTAATTTTATTTTGTTGACGGTGTGCGATCTGGTAGGTTAATATTTTGTTAAACTTTATCGAACAGGAAGTCAAACTTACGTCAGCTAGTAAAATATAAACTAAACACTGACATCAAACCAAATTATTATAATTATAGTGTTATTACTATGCAAACCAAAAACATGATATTTCATAAACGTCAAAGAATAATATATAATTAAGCTATAAATTAATGGTAATATATTTCAGAATGAAAGTGAAATTATTAATTAAAAATTTTGAAATAAATAACAACTCATTATGGTAGTTTCACTTGAACACACAAATTGGTGAAAGTAATCGGATATATCGATCACAATAAATCAATCTGTCAATCAAACGATTTTGTAATTACATCAATAAATAAATAAATAAATTTAACATTAATTAACATCTTAATTTGTTGTATCATTATTTTTTGTTCTTACAGTTATTTCATTTTGTGGGTTTTTTTCTGCAATATAAGATATAAATCTTTTTGTTTTCACCTTGGCGTTTTCTTTATAAATGAGCAAACTAAAAATTATGTGAAATCAAGAAAACCACAAAGGTGATTAAAATAGGAGAATAAAAACCAAAATTAAATTTGATTAATTAAATTTCTAATTTATTGCTTGTAAAATCTCTTAAAAAACAAAACTACAATTTTTGTGGTTGAGATTTATGTGTTTAGAAGTGATTTAGGTGAGACCCAAGTAACAATTCTTAGAGCTATTAGTATCAAGATACTGTACTGAAGCTCTAGAGAAGATTGTATGTTGCTGGTTGCGCGTTTTATTTGTCGAGTGATACTTGGAGCTCTAAACAAAATTATTGTTGCTTTATAAAATAGTTTTCGAAAACTCATAGCTCTAATAAAATATAGAGCAGGCAGTTGTTAGAATAGCATTACAATAGCATCATAACATAATATAGAGCTCTTAAACTAAAGTAGTGCAGCACCACTTATTATAGACCTAAGAGCTGTATTTCACCGTTGCAACAGCAAAGCGAGCTATAATTGAGCTTATTTAAAGCTATAAGCATTATAAAATCTTACTGTAATATAGCGTTAATGTCTATTTATAAACTGCTTTTTTCTAATATAAAAAGCGCTCAAATATTACAGAGCTTATTTTTTACGTAAATTTTGAGTTTTTGAATCTTCAATAGCTCAAAATGGTTGCGTTTTTCAGTCAAACGTTAGTTGAAATTGAAGCATTGACATTTGATTATGTGTGACATTTTCCTTAAAATTTTAGAGCTTTCTTAATCACACTAATTCTATATAAAGCTATTTGCTTTGTAACATAATAAGTTTATTATACAATAAAGCATTTGTGACACAAAAAAAAGAACAGTTTCACAGAGCAAATAGCTTTATAAAAAATAATGCGATTGTGATAGCTCTATATTAAAATAAATCGTTATAAATAGCATTATAAAGGAGTAATATTTAATAGGTAGCTCTATATTGGTATAATTTGCCACCATCTTCGTTTTTATAAAGATGGAGTAAAAAATATCACCATAATGGCCAAAAATGTTTTAATAATTATTTTTGATAATGATGTATTTTGGAAATATGACATATCACGATAACTGGATTTCTATTGTTAACCATTTATAACTAAGAATTTTTTTAAAAATGAATTCACCAAAATAAATTTATTTAACAAACCTGAAACAGTGAAAAATGTTTCAAAATATTAAAAAAAAATTTATAATTTTTTTATTTTGCCACCAAATACACAGAACTAGTAAGGGCGCACTAAAATTTTAGTTCTAAACTATCACTATTCACCATAAAAAATAAATGGCACATAAAATTTGTATACATATTTTCAATAAAAGTTATTACATATATTATTTATTTAAAATATAACAAATTGCCATTTAATTTATGAAAGAATTTATTTGACAGAAACCATAACATCAAAACATTTTAAAACCATGTCGATATGTATAAGTTTATGTAAACATAAAGTTTCATTGAAAAAATTACTTGTATTTGTATTCAAAAAGTAATGTTAGCTCTAAAAACTCTAACAGTCAACCTTTATACAGCTAATATAGCTCTATTAAATATTATTAAACAACTTCTTTAGAGGAAATAATGCTGTAAAAGTAGCAAATTTAGCACCACAACAGCTCTGCTAGAGCTGTGACAGCGCTGCATCAGCAAAATATAAAGCAACCAGCTGTATATTATAGCTCTAGAGCACTAGAAGAGCTTATATAAAACTGAAATTGTTACTTGGGGACGTTTTATGGATTGTGGTTAAGCAACTGGATATCCAAATAGGAGGATGATTTAAGCAAACGGTTTTTCTATGATTCGCCAACTTTAACATTATGGTAATTTTTTGTATCATATTTAATCTTTTCGTTACAACATTAAATATAAATTAATCTTTAAATATATATTTTAACGAAATGATCCCTAGAAGCTATAGGTTTTTAATGAATTTGGAAACAATAAATTAGGGTTCAAACTTCCTAGAGGTTTGTGACTGGGGAAAAAACCATGGTTCAATTTATAAATGTTGAAAACAAGAAACCAACAAAACAACATTCACAAATTATTAGCTTATAAAGATATTTATTTTGCTTTTAAACTGAAATATGTGTGGTTGTCTGAAAAGTGTTATCCGATCGAAATCAGTGAGATTTTAGAATTCCACTAACTCAAATGCTCGTGCATTATATGCTGAGGAAATATATGAAATATCATAATTTTATTGGCCTTCCTCAAACGCATTGGATTCCTAATTTTGGTATATCTTTTTATTAAATAAAATGTATTGTGTTTGTGTAGTAAGATTTACAATATGTACCACAACAACAAATAAAAAAGTTTTAAGGCCAAGGTCCCACAACAGCATGCGTTGTTGTTGATGAACGTAAATTGTTTTTTTATGATTTTGTTCTAAAGAATGGATACATAAATTTGCAGCAACAAAACTAAAATTAGATGCTTATAATACAGGTTGTATTAATTCCTTGATCATGTAACGCATTATCTTCCTCAATGATTAAACGCCAGATATAGAGATACATGAAAGCTCGTTTGTTCGAAAATGGATTAGCTTACCATCATCCAAGCATATTGCATAACTAAAATGTGGAGTGCTCCAGTTGACTGTATATAGAGTTCATCCACTAGCACACCTAAGATATCACCTTGGCTAGTGAGTTTTCACTGTCATTGCAAGTGGTATGTGACATCTCATATATTTATATTCATATGTTAACAACTAGAACTGGAGTACGCAGGCTTGTCACATGTAGATCAAAAATTAAAAAATCTAAAAAAATCACCTATGCTCAAATGTTGATGGTTGTGTTCTGAAACATAGGTTTTTTGACGACCGATGAGGTGGTCTAAGTACACCAATGTGCTGGTCTGAGTACACCAATATATGATGCCATAGGACCATATGGATGAGTGTGCAAAAACCTCAATGCTTGTCAATATCGGGGACATAATTTAGTATATAAGCACATTACATTAAAACCAATTCCTCATTTTAAGTGATGCTTTGCGGCCTTCAGAGGCTACCCATATGTGAAACTGACGACGGAATAAAATGCCAATTGATTTTATCGTTTAAAAGAAATAAGAAATTGTTCCTCAAGGTTCCGCTTTGTCCCCTACTCTTTTTCTTATCTATATTAATGACTTGTTGGTTTCAACAATTAATCCTATCCATAGTTTTGCTGATGATAGCACTCTTCATGCATCTCATGTTGCACCTAGATCGTATTCGCCTTTAGCGCTTAATAACTGTAGATCAAATTTGATAGATTCATTAAACGTTGATCTTAAAACTATCTTTGATTGGGGTGTTACTAACAGTGTTGAATTCAATACGTCCAAAACACAAGTTTGCCATTTTTCAAGATTATCAACACCTAACCCTTTTCCATTGAAGTTTGACTCCAACGTTTTGATAGAGAAAGAGTCCGTGAAACTTCTAGGAGTTGAGGTTGAAAATAATATGAAATGGAATTCTCATATTTTTACCCTAGCAAAAAGCGCTGTTCAAAAATTGGGGTTTTTGGGACGATGTCGTAAGTTTTTCAGCAGCGAACAGCTTCTTTTAATATACAAATCTTTTATACGTCCCTGTATGGAATATTGTTCTCACATATGGGGTGGAGCATACTTATGTAGTTTGAAGTGTCTTGATTCTGTACAGCGGAGAGCAGTTAAATTGATTGGTAACTCAAATCTTACTAATGACCTTGATTCCTTGCAGCATAGAAGAAATGTTGCTGATTTGACGATTTACTACAAATATTTCATGGATGAACGGGTTTCTGAAGAGATCAAATCGATTTTACCTAAGTCTGCAAGCCTATCGCGTTTTCCCAGAGCATCGGTAGCGGCCCATCCTTTTACGGTTCAAATAATTAGATGTAGAACTGTAGCCTTCCAGCGCGACTTTTTCAACAGAGTCTCCCATCTCTGGAATTCATTACCTTCGTGGGTTTTCCCTGATAACTTTAACCCGCAAAAGTTCAAAGTCGGCGTTCATAAATTTCTAAAAGAAACTTAATTCTCAATTGATTATAATCCCTAGTTGGCATGGTATCTTCGGATATTCAGAGACGTTAATGTATAATTAATTATATTAACACGCATGTAACTTCCAATAAAAAAAAAAAAAAAAAAGTATAAATTTTCTTTGAGAAATAATTGTTACGAAGCCATTGTCCCTCAATTGATTTCTGTGAACTTGAGTTGCATCAATTCTCATTCAGTTTAAAAAACATTTCAGCCGCGATGGGCTAAGGGTTAAAAAAATCGAGGTTGGGGGTTGGTACAAGAGCATAGGCACTGAAACCGGAACACTTTTCAATCGAAATAATTAATATAATAATTGCAATCGAAGCAGTATTTTAGCTTGAAACAAGCTTGTTATTTGTAACAATGCAGCAGTTTACTGGTAAATACCCAGTAGATACTGGTAGATACACTCTAAGAAAAAATCACTACTATAATAGTAGGAAATGGGTTGCCTACTATAATAATAGTAAAATACTTTGCTGTGTAAATTACAAACTTTACATTAAATAATGTGTACAATACGTTCAAACATTTTGTGTAAAGCTGCGTATTTTGATATGTGAAAAAACATATTATCTGTGGGAATTCACAGAATTTGTGTAACAATACGAATTTTTAATATGTAATAATAATAAATTTTTTGTGAGTTTTTACACAAAATGTGTAATATTACAAATTGTAATATGTGGAAAAAAGAATTATCTGGTATTATATATAGAAATTGTGAGGTTTTACAAAACATTTTTGTTTAAATCATATTTATTTTATTTATAAAATATACAATAACTTAAATTTATTACATATAATTTATAAAAATCACAATGTAAAACATCACTGTAAGACTGCCAAATCACTGTAACACTTTTACATCACTGCAAAACTGCCAAATCGTTGAAACTACCAAATCCAAGAATTTTCTGTAAAATAAAGTTTTAGAGATGAGCTTTTGAAACATTTAATGTTTAAACATATATTATAAATCTGTTAAAAGTAAAACATTATAATACTTCCTTACTTATAATTGCGATCCATGGAGTATTATTTGTTGGGTTTTTAGACGTATTTTATGAAGTGAATCGCCAAACTAAAAAACAAAAAATTCTCTCAATTTCTTCATATTATTTTGAATTAAGAAAAACTTTACCTTTAATATTTTTGATTTCGGTAACACAAACGTAGCGTCTTCAAGTAGATTTCGATACTTATGCGAAATCTATAGAAAACAGGTTGACAGTATGTACTTTTTCAATTTTATGCGCAAATTCACACACATAATGTGCTTTAAAATTGAAATTACACAAAATAAATGTAAGATCGCACAGAAATAGTGTGAAATAGCTAATTCCGTGTAAAAACGCACTTTGTGTGTAAAATAACTGAAATTTCTACCCAAAACATTTGCCATTCGTTTTTTTGCACTTGAAATGTTTAAATTCATTAAAAATTTGATAAATTATCTATTTTTATAGCAGTGATATCACAATTTTCAAATTTAAGTTTTTAGAGTGTATCTGGTCAAAAAATTGGACAAATAAGCAATGAAGGGTGTAATAACATAGTTTGTCGAGCTTGTAACCAGGCAGGTTTTCCAAACATCGCTTTCAATTTGAATCAGTCGTTAATTTTGTCGGAAATTTGTTCGGCAGTCAGATAGTTCTGGGCGTTAGCGGTTAATTTTGGTAAACAAAAACGAAAAAAAAATTAGACGGCCATTTCTACTTACCTTTCCCTTTCACCTGACCATGCTTTCCCTTCAGCCTACACGAGTACTATACTATATACAGAAAACAGCTCTACAACCCCTTCACCATTTAGATCATTTTAATAATTAAAACATAAACAAACAAAGCAAAACAAAAAATAACTAGAATTTAAAGCAACACCACAAACAAAGCAAACGCTAAAGATAGACTCAACCAACATTATTCCAGGAGGCAGACGTCCAGCATCCAACCACCAAATGTTATAATATTCTCCGTAATTATAATTTCTTCCCCAGATCATTACCAAATAAAACCATTTGCGTTAATTTTCACTATTTCATATGTATTTTCCAATATTTTCAATACAAAAGATTTTTTTCAAAAACTGATATTTTGATAATAATTTTCACTATTCAATATTGTTTTCCAATATTTTCAATACAAATAATTTTTTCACAAAAGTGATTTATTGATAATAATTTTCACTATGTGCCCTGTGAAGTGGGGATAAGAATTCACTCACAGCCTGGCACATGCTTGTCGTAGGAGGCGACTGAATGAGCTGCGATGTTTGTAGATTGAATGGCTTACAGACACCTTAACGTCTCAGGTAGTAGGTAAATTTATTGCTTAGATGAACCCCCAACATAGTTGGGTGAACTTCATCGAGTAATACGGATTCACTGAAGCGAAACTTCACAAATCAGGTATGCCAGTATACCTTAATCAGCAGCCCTGGTAACTGGATAGAATTCCCTGGACCAATCACCCATTAATCCGAAACAAATTGATTAAAGAAACGCACACTAGGAAGAAAAAAGAAAAACATCAAACCGGAAAAACAATCAAATATCGACGCTTTGCTATCGAACCCGGACAAGAATTGGGAACTGAAACGTCAGAACTCTAACAGAAACATTGAGGCTAGCACAAGATGAGAAGGTATTGAATGAATATAAGATCGAAATACTAGGACTCAGTGAAGCAAGATGGAAAAACAGTGGGGGATTGACAACAAGCGCAGGAAACTACTTCATATTCTCTGGTAAAGCCGACACACATGAACATGGTGTGGGAATATTAACAACATCCAGAGCAAAGCAATCACTACTCGAATGGAAACCAATAAGTAGCAGAATAATAACAGCTCGATTTCAGTCGAAAATTAGAAATACAGCCATAATTCAGTGCTATGCACCTACCGAAGAAGCTGATGACACAACAAAAGATGAATTCTACGAACAACTACAAGTCACAATTTCTAGTGCACACCGATATGATATAAAAATTATTCAAGGAGATTTCAATGCTAAAATTAGAGCCGATAACACTGGCATGGCATCAATCATGGGCAGATGTGCGCTAGAATCAACACGAAACAACAATGGTGATAGACTCATCGATTGTTGTGTCACAAACCAGCTATTCATAGGAGGCAGTAAATTCCCACATAAGAATATACACAAATACACTTGGACATCACCCGATGGAAGAACCAAGAATCAAATCGATCACGTACTAGTTAACCAAAAATGTCTGTCCTCTCTTCAGGATGTCAGAACAATGCGTGGAGCAGACATACACAGTGACCACCAACTGGTAATAGCAACATTCAAAATTAAACCAGCTGCTGTAAAACAAAACAATTCTAGTCGGAGCAAATTCAACACCAATAGATTGAGAGACAAGAACATACACGACATCTCCAAACAATCGCTCCAGCTCAATCTATCAGGACATGAAGCCAGTAATATTGATCATAAATGAGAACAAATTGAAGCAGCCTACATCAACCAAGACAAGTCCCGCCTCGGATACCAAGACAAGTCCCGCAAACCATGAATTAGCGATGATACTTGGAAGAAAATTAAAGAATGTCGACAGCTCAAGGTGCAACTATATCACCAAAACACAACTGAAGCGCAGAGCAAATATGTAAGTACAGCTAAACAAGTGAAAGAGATGGCAAGGAATGATCGCAGAAAATACACAGAAGACATTCTCAAGACTGCTGAAACAGCAGCCGCAAATAGAAATATGCGCACGCAACATCAATGCGTAAGAAAGGTCACAAACAAGTACACGTGTACCCCACCAATAAAGAATGAATCTGGTGAAGCCCTAACAACAACTGAACAGCAGCTTAATAGATGGAAAGAATACTTCGAAGACAAACACCCAAATAATGAGGAAAGTTTCCAGTCTGCCGATGGCACTAATAACGAGGAGTTCTGGAAAAATACCGGACAAATGGAAAGAGGGTTTAACCATAACAATTCCCAAGAAAGGTGATCTAAGAGAATGTAAAAATTGGCAAAGTATATCCCTGCTCAACACCACAATGAAAGTGTTGGCGATGATCATTCTGGAAAGAATGCCTCCATTATTTAACAAGAAATTTAGAAACGAACAAGCTGGCTTTAGACCAGGCAGAAGCTGTACAGATCATATCAACACAATCCGTATCATTGTCGAACAATCAAACGAATGGAATTTGCGTTTGACACAATCAACAGAACTGCTATCTGGAAATCACTTTGTGAAATGGGCATCCCGAATCAGATAATTGATCTAATCAAGGAAATGTATCGAAATGCTGAGAACAAAATTCAATACAAAAGATAGCAAAGTGATAAGTACTTTAACAAACGGGGACTAAGGCAAGGCTGTGTGTTATCTCCGCTACTATTCCTCATAGTACTAGATAGTGTCATGCGAAAGCTCGAGAACGAAAGTCCAAATGGCATCCAATAGGGACCATTAAGACGGTCAATGATTTAGACTACGCAGACGATATCTGCCTGCTTACACACAGACATGCCGACATACAGCAGAAAATTCAGAAGCTATCAATCCTTGCACATGAAGTTGGTCTCAAAATCAACATCACCAAAACAAAGCTAATGAGACTAAACACCAACGTGAGTACACCAATCAACATAAATAATACACAAGTCGATGATGTCGACAAATTCGTATATCTTGGTTGTACTTTAGCGAAAACAGGCGGAACAGAAGAAGACATCAGTCAACGCATCACAAAGCAAGAAATACATTTAACTTGCTTCACAAGATTTGGAATGCGTCCGTCCTTTTAAGAAAAACAAAGCTACGGATGTTCAACGCATGTGTTAAGTAACAGAGAATCAGTAACGAAGAACTTCAGCGGCAAACTGAGCAGATAGACATTGAGACCGATATAAGAAAACGAAAGGGGAGATGGATAGGACATACACTGAGAGAGCCAGCAGGAGACATAACAAAAATGTCTCTGGAGTGGAACCCGCAAGGAAAAGAAGAGTAGGAAGACCAGCTATGACCTGGAAGAAAACGATGCTAGCCGAAGAAGAACATATCGGAAAGACATGGAGAGAACTGAAAGCAATTGCCCCCAATAGAGTAAGATTGTCCACCCTAGTAGAGGCCCTGTGCTCCTAAAATAAAGATAAAGGAAGCAACAAAAAAAAATTCACTATTTAATAATATTTTCAATACAAATGATTTTTCAAAAACAGGTATATTGATAATAATTTTTACTATTCAATATTATTTTCCAATATTTTCAATACAAATTACACTAGTTTACAAATTTTGAACTTTTTTTGTCTTCCTGAATAAAACCCAACTTTTCTTGTGGATTTGGACCTTCTGAACACGAATATCATATTCATTTTTTTTGGTTAGCTCTTGTTTTTGAGATATTTACGAAAAACCAGTTTTTTCGGTGATCAGAAGTGTTGTTTCGGTTTTTGGATCTCATATTTTACAAACCAAACAAATTAAATATATTAATAAAACAAGTGCATAGTAAATATGCCAACAAACATTTTGAGTTATATTTTGTAAAAATCTTTTAAGGATTCTGGATTCTGGAAGAATTTTCAACACCATAAATTTTTAACAAATAAAGACACTCATTTTTTTTAATTTCTTGGAGCCTATAGAAGCTTCAATTTTCTTTCTTTTAAGATAAAAGATACGAATATTGGTGCAGTTTGCAGCAAGTTATTCAAGTTTTCCCAAAGAAAGTCAAAACTCAAAATTTGGAAAAAAATTAACTATAAGAATAATTTAAACTCTGCAACATAATTGATTTATATATAGGTTGTTTTCGTATTAAATCTAGCTCCTCCTACTTCGGGATTATTTTAGGAGTTGGAAAATATCAGTTAGTTGATTATGAAATGTCTTTTTTTGACAAAAGTTGTATTTTATTTGTATATGATTTTTCTCGAAATTGAGATTTTTTTGTGAAATTTTTTGACATGATCTAGCTCCTTCCACCTCGAACTTATTTCAGGAGTTGAAAAATATCAGTTAGTTGATTATGAAATGTTTTTTTTTTACAAAAGTTGTATTTTATTTTTATATGATTTTTCTCGAAATTGAGATTTTTTTGTGAAGTTTTTTAACATGATCTAGCTCTTCACACCTCGAAATTATTTTAGGAGTTGACAAATATCAGTTAGTTGATTATGAAATATCTTTTCTGGACAAAAGATGTGTTTTATTTTTATATGGTTTTTCTCGAAATTGAGATTTTTTTGTGAAGTTTTTTGACATGATCTAGCTCCTTCCACCTCGGATTTATTTTAGGAGTTGGAAAATATTAGTTAGTAATGAAGATAGGCAGTTCTTATAAATGGGATGATTCTCTTAGCAGTATGTATTATGTTACTTCCACAAATAAAACAAAATGAACTTGGGCTATTTTTACACTTGAAACTTCTTGACGACGCCATTTAAATAAAATTGACCTTACACTTTGCTAACAATTTATGTTGCTTTGCTTAGAGCTGCCTATCACTATTGATTTATTGATTTTTAAAAACAATACACTATTTAAAACTTATATTTGTAATATTTTTTCGTTTTTAATTAATATTTTCACTTGAATGTTTGAAATTAAATTTATCCTCAGAGAGATTATACTTGCAACTAATCATACGACAACTATCTACTTAAAAAGAAACTAAACTAATTAAACAAAAGTTGGCAAAACCGAAAAACTATTAAAAAGGAGAAGTAATTGCTTTCTTAAATTAAACTTAAAATGATCATAAACGTAAGGAGTAACACAAGGTGGGCGGTGATAGAAAAAAATTTTCATTATCAAAAAACCAAAAGCAGAAAACAAACAAATCTTACAGGTATTAATAGACATAAATAGACATAAATAAACTTTATGGTGCTTGAACTAACTTAAATAGTTCTGATGTTATGATGTTTTGCCTCTCCTCACAATTCATTATCTTTTGTTTATATTTTTCTATATACGTCTCATATCGATCCATTTAACAACTTCGAAAACAAAAATGGAAATTATACTTTACTATTTTAAAATAATTCTTTACTAATGTTTGAGAACGACTGAACATTTAAAATTATTATTTATGGCACAATAAATTAAGTAAAAAACTATTTTTTCCAAATTTTGAGTTTTGACTTTTTTTGGGAAAACTTGAACAACTTGGTGCAAACTGCACCAATATTCGTATCTTTTAGCTTAAAAGAAAGAAAATTAAAGCTACTGTAGACTTCAAGAAATTAAAAAAAATGAGTGTCTGTATTTGTTCAAAATTTATGGTGTTGAAAATGGAAAAATTTAAAAAAACGTGAATTTTTCGTATTTTTCAACTTTTTTCGACTGTAACTTCCAGAATCCTCAACGGATTTTTACAAAATATAACTCAAAAAGTTTGTTGGCATATTTACTATGCATTTGTTTTATAAATCTGTAGGTGGGAGGTAAACTACACCAAGTCACATTTTTAAAATTTTACAGGAAAGCCAAGAAACTGTTTGAAAATGGACTATTTACTATGGACTTGGACTATTTAAAATTGTTCTATCTCGAAAACTACACTAGTTAGGACTCAGTGCTATTAACCTCTCGGTAAAGAACAAAATCCTGATTCTAACAGTATAAAAAAACGTATTTTGAAAAATTTGGACTTGGTGTAGTTTACCTCCCACCTACAGAAATATATTTAATTTGTTTGTTTTGTAAAATATGAGACCCAAAAACCGAAACAACATTTTTGATCACCAAAAAATTTGCTTTTTCGTCAATATCTCAAAAACAAGAGCTAACCAAAAAAATGAATATGATATTCGTGTTCAGGAGGTCCAAATCTATAAGAAAAGTTGAGTCATTTTACGGAAGATTTTTCTTGTAAACTAGTGTTATTTTCACTTTCCCATTGTTTTCGATACAAATAATTTTTTTAAAAACTGATATATTGATAGTAATTTTCACAATTCAATATTATTTTTCCATATTTTCAATACAAATAATTTTTCAAAAACTGATATATTGATAATAATATCCCTTATTCGATATTATTTTTCCAATATTATCAATAGAAATGACTTTTGCCAATAACTGATATATTGATAATAGTTTTCACTATCAATATTATTTTCCAATATATTCAATACAAATGCTTTTTTTCCAAAAGCTGATATATTGATTATAATTTTCACTTTTCAATATTATTTTTCAATATTTTCAATACAAATGATTTTGAAAAAAGCATGTGTATTGACAACATGATTTTTTCAAAAACTGATATTTTGATTATAATTTTCACTATTCAATATTATTTTCAATATATTTTCAATACAAATGATTTTTGAAAAACTGGTTAATTGATCAAATTTTTAACTATTCAATATTATTTTTCAATATTTTCAATACAAATGATTTTTTTCAAAAACTGGTTAATTGATAATAATTTTCAGTATTCAATATTATTTTCCAATATTTTCAACGCAGATGATTTTTTTAAAAACTGATATTTTGATAATAGTTTTCACTATTCAATATTATATTTCAATACTTGCAATACAAATGATTTTTTCTAAAAACTGGTACAATGATTATAACTTTTACTATTCAAAATTATTTGGCAATATTTTCAATACAAATGTGTTTTCCTAAAAACCGATCTATTGATATTAATTTTCACAATTCAATATTATTTTAAAATATTTTCAATTCAAATGATTTTTGTTCAAAAGCTGACATATTGATAATAATTTTCAGTATTCAATATTATTTTCCAATATTTTCAATACAAATGATTTTTTCCAAAAACTGATATATTGATATTAATTTTCACAATCCAATAATATTTTTCAATATTTGCATTGCAAAAAGTTTTTCAATAACTGGTTAATTGATAATTTTCGCTTTTCATTATTGTTTTCCGGTATTTTCAATACAAATGATTTTTTTCAAAATCTGGTATATTGATAATAATTTCTATAATTCAATATTATTTTTCAATATTTTGAATACTAATCACCCAATGGTATGGTATACTAATTAAAACTTGAAAAAAACAAAACATTGAAAAAAATGTGTTTTCTTTGGTTCCAAACGTCGATCTCAGTTCTATATCAACCCTGATCAAAATGCCCTTCTTAGTTGACAAAAAGTTTAGTTAAAAAAAATATAATTTCAGAAACTCAATCAAATTGTGGAAAACATTAACTTTTCCCATATTAAAAATCTTATTTAATTACTGAAAAAAAATCGAAAGGCAGAATTACACACTTAAGAAGAAAAGAATGATAAATGATAATTAAATAAAGTAAAAATGGATTAAAACTTATGTTAATCCAGAATTTTACATTAACAGTTTTCTGTAAAATTTACAAAAAACGAAATATAGGAAATGTTTACTATAATTATAGGTGTTTTTGCATAATGTGCAAAATCATGCATAATGTGTATAATGCTATAAGACATTAAAATTAACAAATGACACTTTTATGACACGAAAGTAGTGTATCTGAAATTTCTTTCGTCACAAATCGTGGGGACGTCTGACACTTTTAGATCGTCTCAAGCCGGGATTACTACTCAAATGAAGGAACGGAAAGATTACACTGAGTTTGAATCATTTGCCAAGATGTAGTTTTGAAAGGAAAATCAATAGAGTCCTTGAAATGGTAGTAACGTAAAATCGTATTAATATCGTATTCAATGAAGATTATTGTTAATACTGATGATCTCTTCAGCGCTAAAGCGTTTAGCTCACCTTGCATTACTGCAAAGTGTATAGTAGATCGTATGAGACAACCCTGTCAAAAGGATCAAATAGCAACATGAGATAAAGAGAGACATAACTCATCCTTGTCTTAAAACATATGAACAACACTTAAAGATTAATTCGACTAAATAAAAACACAATTTGTATAATATATAAGCGAAATTACGATAGTGAAAATTTATAACCGGATCATCATATACAATGGATAAAGGATACGAAATATGATAAAACCTTTTATGAATATATTGACCTATTCAACGAAATAACGTTAACAAACATGTGAAATAATAATAATAATAGCAATGGCTGACAAAATTATAAACAATTTTAGTTGTAATACAATTCCTCCTGAGATAAAATTGATGAATTGTATACAAAAAAATACGTTAGACAAGCTAGAAATCTTTTGTGGAATAGAGACTAAGTCCATTCATGAAGGATGAAATTATGACGAAATGGTTCCGTCATGAGCTTCAGGCAGATTAAGAAATTAATTGAGCTTAATCAGAAGAGAGCAGCTATATGCTCAGGATGAATACTGACATGCCCTCTTACAGGTCACTGTAGATTAAGAAAATACCTCAATAACATTGACCGTTGGGGTAGAGGATACATAAGAATGTAAATTCTGTCTATTGGAGAGAAAATCACTCAGCCCATCTTCTCAAAAATAAAGAGATTTGATATAAATGAGAAGATATGATTTGGAGAAGTATTATATATATTGATCAGTACGACATACATGCACTTATCCCTATCCATATATCCTTAAATTCATAAAAGAGGTTGAATCCGAGGATTTGTGTTAACTGCAATCTTACCTAGGAGTAGACAAGTGAGGTACAATAAAGTTTGTTGGTGGCAGTACAAAATTTCATCACTACTGCTGCCGGAATTATCAATCAAAAATGTTTTGCATTGCAATCGACTATATCTTAGAATATGTCCCAAATTTCACACATTTTAACATGTCTTCTAACACAGAACTTCATATTTTCTAGAAAAGCTTATTTCAAAATGTTTAGACTATTTCCTGCGTTGTTATATTTCGTGACTGATTAGTTAAATGTCGGGATAAAAATCCTTTCCTTAAGAACATTTCCGTCAATAAAAGGTTATCTTTTTTCTTTGGTTATCCAAAGGTGTCAACAATGTAACACTGCGTCTTTGTATTATAACCAACCGAATGAATTTCTGCTAAATAATTGAGCAGCTGCTTTTTCGTTGTTTTTAAATCGATGTGATTGATTGTGGTTATCGAAACTATAATTTTCGTTTGATATAAAATCGTTTTAGAGAACACTTTTTTGGTTTTATATCAATAATTCATTTTATAATAAAACTAGCTCATTTCCCTTTCCATCTACCCAATCAATCCTAATAAATCACATTTACATCGACTACAAAACAGCTAAACTATGATAAATTTTTAAATCAATCGATCTAAATCTCCCATCAGTCATTTTTGCTATAACGTACAAAAAGGGAATGTAGACAAAAAAAATATACGAGAACCTGGGTGTCTTTCGAGTATAATCGATGGTAATAACTCAAAACTAAAATTTGTTTTTTGTCATCAACATTTTCAAAAAAAATAGATCGATGAGGTATCATAGTGAATTTTTTTCTATTTATTTTCTACTATCATTATTTTTTTTTTAAATGTAATCAATCAATGGATATGTCATTCGTCATTTTGTTTATAAAAATAGAAAATCCATGATTAATCTTTTTGTTGAAATCACATCACATCATAGTATTAACTTATCTCTAATCTGTTTTTATTTCAACATTTAGATAATGTGTTGTTTGTTCAATAGAATCTCTACAAGGAGAAGTTGACGAAGAATATTTTGTGCAATTATATCCATTGATCTTAATGAGTGTACTTTATTGTAACTACGTTTCAACAGGGGTTTTTACAATATAAAAAGTTTCAAACAAATAAAATCATTGGACAAGGAGCAATTATTCAAGAACATATCAATTACCCTTTAGTAACATTTAAGTTGATAATCGTTCAATTTTGCTGTTGGTAATATGGAGTGGATATGATAGTGAGTGATTTGTTTTATCAAGTGCATCACTTTGACTTATTTTACCATTGTATAAAATTTGGTATGGAATCGATAGTAGTGAATATGATTAAGATATGTAATTATTATTTATACGTTAAGTCACGAGAGTTTGATTAGAAATTTTAATTGAAAATAAATCTCGATAGGGGATATGATGATAGATAGCATCGGCTATTTTTAAATGTTATATTAACACAATTGCATTTCGAAAAAATGTCAGATTAATTACTTATTTCCAATGACAAACAGGCTTGGAACAGCAATTTATGTACCAAGGGCGTTATGCAGGTTATTACGCATGGAAAGCGAGGTAATCTAGCCCGAGGACTTCTGACCTGGTTGTGTGAATCCTGTGACCACCAATTACAGTTGTATTTTTTCCATTAATTTAGATACAAATATGTGGCTTGATCTATAGCAGTAGTGAATGGTGATCCATAACGTGAAACGTTTTGTGATATCACTTGTTCCTGTTACTATAATCGCGGTACCATTTTTTATGGAGTTCGCTTTTAATCATAGTTAAAAACGTCAAAAATCGTTATAATACATAAATTGCCATGTGCTTCATGTGACTGTAGTGGAGTTACTAAATCCAAATGAATGTGCTTATCTACGCTGTTCAAGATTACTTTTTAAGAGCTACAAAAAATAATTTGTGAAAGCATTAAATGTATATTATCTTTTTAAGTTGAACAGCTGAACCATTCAAATTTACAGCAATCTTCGCCAAGGAATTTCTCTGAAAATTCTCGTTCGACGTTTACACTCGACTCCTTTTCCTTTTTTCATTCCTTTTCGACTACATCTCATAATGGTTTACCTGGCTATACTTTAAACCTGCAAATGTAGGGAAGAAGGTATTAGTAGCGTCCCGGCTAACATTATGTAAGGGCTCAGATTTGGACCGGATACGGTTTTCCAATAATGTAACGCTTCAAATGATCCAAACTGGATCAGGCAGACGTACTAGAATCGAACCAGGACCAGATCATTTAAAATAGGGCATTTACTACTGCATACATCAGAAAAATAAAAAAAATTGCTACTACATAAACTAGAAATTTTTTTTTTAAATGACTCTAATCTTATATACCTATATTTTTTTTTTTATAGAATGTGTTGTGTAGTAGGAGTTACAATATGTGTCACAATAACACATAAAAACCTTTTAAGACCAAGGTCCCACAACAATATACGTTCAAAGATGTTGATGGACGTAAATCTTTCTGTTTTTGTTTTTTTATATTTTTGGTTAAAGAATGGATAACTAAACAAAAAACCCTATCACTGACAAAATATGGCATAGGCCAATACTTTATGATAGAATAAAGAAAATAAAAGTAAATTAAAAAGTAAATAGAAATTTTTATAAAAATTTGCTGAAACAAAACAAAACTGTAGTTGCCAATAATCCAGCCGGTTGCATATTCCTTGATCCTGTGACACTGTTTTTCTTGAAGATTAAAGCCCACACATAGTTATGAAGGGTCATTTCCTCAAGGAAGCAATAGCGTCTCATCATCACGGGTTATTTCACAGCTAAGATTGAGGGTGCTACCGGTGACTGAATATAGTTCATCCGCCACCATCCCTAAGATGTCACCTTGGCTAGTGATATCTCACTGCTATTGCCAGTGGTATGTGATATCTCACGTTAACTCGTATGTCAATAGCAGGAACTGGAGTACGCGGGGTTGTCACACCCGTAGATCAAAAATAAAAAAATTTTCAAAACAATAAAAACTGATCCCTCCTCATATGCGGGTCATTCTCTTACAAACCGAACAGATTTGGACAAAATCTGACCGACACATTTTTGATTTGGCTCAAATTTTTTTTATGGGTTTTGTATCGAAAAAAAAATATACGTGCTCGAGGATTTTTATTTTTTTTTTTTTTGGAAAATATAGCGGTTCTAAATTTCGAGAATTTCATGATTTTTGACTTAACGAGTTATTTTCAAATATTGCTTCGGTTCTATTAGAAATAGAAACCTCTAATTTGTTTTATTTTAAAGTTAAAAGACGCTAGTTTACAAAAAAATTAAAATTAATAAAAGCTATTAGCAAATTCTTATTGTTATAAAGAAATAAAATGTTCAAATCGATCTTTAATCGTATTCTGCGTTTCATTTCCTATAAAAAACGTATTTTTAATTAATGGAGAAATGATTTTGTAAGAAATAAGAAATAAATTAATTTATCGAGCGCGGAACGACAAAAAAATACATATATGGGTCATTCTTTTACATACCGAACAGATTAGGACAAAATGTGACTAAGACATTTTTGATGTAGCTGAAAATTTTTATGCGGGTTCTATATAAACAAAAAGATATACTTGTTCGAGGATTTTTTCTTTTTTTTTTAGGGGAAATAGGGCGGATATAAATTTCGACAATTTGTGATTTTTGGCTTGAAGACTTATTTTCAATGATGAATAACTTCGGTTCTGGTAAAGATAGACAATTTTTTTGAATTTATTTTAAATTAAAAATGGGATTTAAAAAAAAATTTTTATTTATAACAATTATTAACAAATTCCTATTGTTATAAACAAATAAAATGTGAAAATCAATTTTTAGTCATTATCTAACAAAAATAAAGTGTGTTTAGTATGACCATCGTTCTACGTTCAATTTTCAATAAAATACGTTTATTTAAATAAAGGAGAAATGAGTTTTACTGTTAGAAATAAACTAATTTATCGAGCGCGGGACGACAAAAATTTTTATAAATTTATGTCGTCCGGCGCTGGAAAGTTAGTTAAGATAGTAGAATTCCTGCCCCAAATTAAGAATCAAAACCACATTAAAAGCAACATAAAAAAATGTTTAAGTACTTTATATCAATTAATTCAGTAAATTAGTTGTGATATAACATCACACCGATGGAAAATCTTCCATCGTGAATATAAGAACTGAATCTAAAAAAATCATGGTGCAAATTATGAATTTTTTTGTAATCCATACAATTTTCGACCGATATAGGTTCAAAACTAAACTTTAAAAAGTTTAACATTCTCATCATGGCTAGCCGACTGGATAAACTACCAAAAAACAGAGAGTGTGCTTAAAACCGCACGACAGAAGTGAAAACTTCATTGGCAATCGCAATCAATTGATTTCGTATTAGTAGTATTTGGATCGTATTAGTAGAACGATAAACCGCTAACTACACACACTAACCTCACAATGTAAACCAAATAATTGTCGAAATAGCACTCATATGTTAATAGCAGGGACTAAAGTACGCGTGGTTGTCACAAACATAGATCAACAAGTTTAAATTTTACAAATCTTCGTGCGGAAAGCTAAGCAAACTCATTGGTATTAATGCAGGCGTATTGTTGCTGTTTGCAAATCACTATCGGCTAAGTGCCACCATTTTTAATTATTTTATTTATCATGATTGCCATCCATGTTTAATCATACATAAGCTATGCTTCTTTGTATAGAATTAATGCGATTTCCGTCTCGTAATTGTGAGCTTTAAATCGATATAGTCGATTTTATCATGTATCAAGTTACAAGTATTAAGTCTTCACCTAATTTTAGAAACATGTATTACATACAATTCCAAACCGACAACATATTTAGTGAAGATGATATAATTCCAATACATATAATTTTGATATACAAATGTAATTGTTTCAGGTTATACTATCTTTCTTAAGTTATTTTTAATTTCATAAAAATTTTGTTCAATAAAAAAAACATTGATCAAAGCAAACTACCGTTTAAAACGATAGTTAAATAAAAAGCAAATTAATTGTACACAGCAGCTTCCCAAATTTTGATGATGATTAATGTATTAATGCATAAAGGACAAACAGACATACTTTCAATTTTATATGTATTCAATATTTATTTAGCATGATGACTCGAATGCAAATTGCAAAAGACAGTAGCAATATAACTTTTAAAAACTGCGTTGTAGATCAATTTTTTAAAATTCGTATAAAGAAATTTTTATTATTTTTATGAATTCAAAAATAAAAAAAAAATTTTAATGGTATTTAATAAAAAAACAATAAAAAAATATGTACCACACCAGGGATTGAACTCACTAACTACAGCACATCAGTCGAGCACGATATCCACAACGCAATTTGAAACGTTAAGAAATGATAGATAGATTATTATTTATTATAATTTTTTTTTCCTCCCCCTTAGAGCGTCACTGATCAGCCTAACTTACTACCTACGGAAAAATCTGTGTGTGGTGCGCCTAAAGAAGCTTTTACTTCAAAAATGTCAACGCTTATAAACCAAAAAATAGTCTACATTTTTAGCGAAGTATAAGAAAACAAAAAATTTACATAAATATTTATTTAATAGATTCAGGTTTAGTCAAGGAGTTTCTCTAGTGATCACTGTTGTTGTTATACTCTAGCCATGCTAGTTTTGAATAACAAGCTTGTATCGGCGAGAAAAAGATGACTAGTCTTCACTTGTGTCTATTGGCACATATATCAATATGAAAAGTAAAACAACAACACACAACCTCCAAAGAAATTCCTTAAATCAATTTAATATTTTATTTTTGGCCTTCAATAATAAAACTAGGTCATATAAATATCATATTAAAGAGAGAATGAGAAAGCTTCATCAAAATATACAACATAAATGAGTTTGCGGTTTATTCAAAAGGGACCAATGTATATAAAAAGAGAAACAAAGATGGAAAATTCTCGTTAATAAAACATCAATCTGTTTGATCGGTCAGTATGAAATTTTTATCAAAAGAGCAATAAATTGTCACCAGTAGTGAGTAGTGCGTTTGTAAAATAACTCAGTTTTGAAATTTGTTAAGTATTCGTAGCATTTTAGTAAGTTTTGTGTACTAAGATTTTAACAGGCAACAATTTTTAAACAAGCAAACAAACAAAATGCACATTTCAATTCATTTTAATTTATTTAAAATAAAATTTTGCATATTTGTTTTAATATGAGTATGTTTGTTTTAGAAAAAGGCTAGTCAGAGTGCTTGTGCGTATGTGGTTGTTGATAACATTTTTCAATGTTTTTAGCATGACCGATGTTAAACTAATAGTTCTAGAGATTTCGGTTGGATGACATCTTTTTTCACTTTGGAAATAAACATCACTTTTGCAGTTCTTCATGGTTCTGGAGCATAAGTAGTTGGGCAACTGGATTCGTATACTTTGGTGATTTATTTAATAGAATATGTTGTGTATTGTACGAATTTCAATATTTTTTTATGTTTCATTATGTGTCACAACAACACATGAAAACCTTTTAAGACCTAGATCCCACAACAACATGCGTTTAAATAATGGATAACTAAACAATAAATCCTAAATCAAATATGACACAGGGCCATGATTCACAATACCTGTTCTAATACTATTAGTTTCAACACCTCCTGCCTTGCTCTTGTAACAAAGGTGATTGTTGCAAACATTAAACACGCTCAAGTTTTCTCTAATTTAATATTCGAACAAAAACTTACCTATCTGGTTTTCGTTGTACTGCCTAATGTCTCATTGTAAGCATTAGGATCACACCAGATGATTAGAAATCACTTGTTCCTGTTGCACCATTCTATTAACCCCTAATGTACCACTAATCACAATATTTGTGTCCCTTATTTTGGCAAAGAAGAACGATGTCATCGATATATCAAGGCAAATATTGTGTCTGTATAGTGGTGATTTTTATGGGAACAATTGGTGAAGAAGTCTGAAAGAGAAAGTTAGGAACGTTTTTCTTAATCATGTCCCTTCATCTAATAAAAATCACTGCTCCTTTTTGGTCACATCAGGTCATTTTTGATCCCACATTTTTTCACATTTGTATTTTTTCGTTTAACTCCAGATTTTTTTAACAACCTTCTTATATGAAACTATTAACTTATCTTTAAACGTTTCGGCTCCAAATATGGAACACATTGAGCCAACCCTGCACAGCAGTATAATTTTTTCGATTTTATACTCTTTATAACTCTTTAAATTTTAAACACATTTAAAGCTAGCCCAAAGAGAAAAATCAAGAAGAGCACAGTGGGCATATTACCATAACAGCCGTAATAAACGTTTGCAGTAGCAATGGTGAAGTTCTCGCATTCTTTTGAGCAGGGACGGGCAACTATCGTTTATTTTTGAAGACTGTATTCAAAGACTTCATTTACCAAAACATTGATTTCAGCAACAGTCACGAGAGCCCTTTATTTTATAATAGGTTTTCCCTCTAATTCTGGCCAAGCCGTTTGAATCTCTTAACGATACAAAACTCAAGAAACTAGACATGGAAGTCTCAAGGTTTAACATACCAAATCAAGTTGATATTTTTATTGACATGAACGAATTCTTAAAAATTTTAAAACCCGAAGAAATTTAGAGTCGAATATTAATATACAAAACGATTAATTCTATCAAAAGCTGCTTGATTTTTCGAACCACTAGAATGACGCCTTCTATACGTTGAGAATAAAACTATTTCTTTCTGAATGACGTATCTTAAATTTAAAGAGGACTAAAAAATTATCACCTGATGTTTAGCACCAATGTTTTATAATTGCATACGAGAAAATATATATGGCCGTGGTGTTCTTTAGAACTTAAAGTCCAGATGGATTAGCTCCCATCAATTATGTTGCTTCCAAAAATAATATGTCACCAATGAAGCAGTTGTCATTACCGTAATTAAAGCAGTGTTGCTTGTTGATACCTACAAGGGATGCTTTTACTGATGACGAGGGCGGCGATTTTTATAATGCCAGTTAAAGTGAATAAAGTATCTTTATGTAATTGGATAAGACTGAGGATATCTTAAGCCGTCACTCTTTATCAACGAATTTCGATACCAATTACTGGGCAGTTGTTCGTAAAACTACGATACAAAAGAAAATTCATTGATCAAAACCGAAAATCAAATAATAAAGGATCTAAAGTGAAAACCAGTAGTTTATATTAAAAAACATACAAAAAACTCTATAGTAATCTGCTATTGACATAAGAGTTGGCGTGATATATTTCATTGCAATAGCAGTGAAATATAACTAGTCAAAAAAATATAATAGTAGTAGAGGTACTGGTGAATGTAAACTGAAAAAAAAGCCAGAAGCTATGCTACGTAAAGACATTGCTACAACCAAAAGCCATTGGCCTGCAGGTAAGAAAGGTGCATACTACATAATGAACTCTGAAACTGTGTGAATGATATGCTTGTGACGAAAACGTTGAAAATGCTTTTAATAAATTATTAAAAATTTACAATTCACTTTAAACAAACCACACTTTTTGAATTTTCCACTTGCAGCTCACTGATTTTGTTTGAAATATTTCCAATGCTATTTACGTTCTTCAAATGGACGAACTAAAAAAATGTATGCCAATTTCGAATTGTGGTTAGTTTTTGTTTTACTGTAGTGCTGACTTACATACTTATATAATAAAAATCAAGATGCATCTCAAAGTGAATAAATGCACCGCATAAATGTCACAAACCAATTTATAAAATTCTTTTAAAATAAATTTTGGACATTTCAACATAAATTTTTCAAATGTTTTCAATTTTCATTTTAAGCGAATAAAAAACAAATGAATTCTTTCCATTCACATATAAATATTTTTACAGTCAGAATAATTTTTTTTTTGTCAAACTTTAGATTGAATAAAAATAAGTCGTACTGTCAGCCATCGATCGATCTTATATGTAATGACAGGAAAAAACGATACAAAATACAAAATTGGAATGAAAATAAGACAGACGACAGACAATTTAAAAATAAAATATTTTTTTTATGTTCAAAGACATATTTCTTTCATCAATTCTGTGAATGTTTGTTTGTTTGCAAGCAAAAACAAATTTCAGATGATTGAAAAAAATTTTTTTGTTCTCGATAGTTTGATGTTGATTTAATGTTCTATTTGAAATTTATATTCTTGAAACATGTCATAAAACGGAAGTTCAGTAATATGCTGTCGTTCAGCCCACCTGATTCATATTCACTAGACTATTATGCTAATGGTTAGGCTATTTGGGAACAGTAAGAGTTTGAAGAAAAACCATCGTACAAACATTTCAAATTCATACACCCCCTAACATCATTACATTATTAAAATCAATTATGATTCTGTTTCAACAAAAAGCTCATAATTTTTCTAATACAAATTTCCAATTTTTACTTTATTTATTAATGCAAACAAACTCTCCCCCTATTTAAAAGAAGGAGCAAAGTTGCCAAAGTTGAAAAAATAAAAGCAAAATGAAAACTCTTTTGAAAATTACGTAAGGAAGCGAAGCATCGAATTGAGTTTTTAACAAATTTTGTTTACTTTGTATTCTATTTCTGATAAATGGTTTTTGTTATTGTAATCCTGATTGATGATTTATCAAAATTAAAACAATCACAAAAAAAAAATTATATAGAAGAAAATTTAATAAATTTAATTCTACTTCACTGTCGAAATGTGAGAGGGAGGACATGAAGGAAACGATTTGATATGTAATATAGAAATTTATGGATTTTAGCATATTAACGTTCAGAATTTATTTCTCTTTTCTAAATTTGGCAGAACAATATTAATAAATAAATAAGTCATCAATCATTTTGTTTGGCTTTGTAAATAAAAAAAAGAAAATTATAAAGATAAAGAAATATTGTGTTTTCGATGACGGAATAAGGTTGAAAGCTACGCCTCTAAACGACAGCCAATATTTCCTAAAAATTTAAAATTTAAAAATATAGGAAATACTCCCAGTGTGTCCAGTTCCAGCACTGAGAAAAACATGTTCTATTTTCAATCGAAATGCGGTTGTCTCAACCTCATTGCGAGAGCGAATTTATGACGTATCGAAAGAAATTAATCGTGAGAAATATTACTTTTAAAGAATAAAGATAGACTTCTACTTTTTGCATTTAAATAAAATTCTTGATATTCTTTTGTAAAATGATGAAAGACTCAGATCGAAAACACGTATAAACCAAGTTCAAACTCACAAACAAATAATATTTTAAAAAATCTATTTACAAGTACAAACCATAAATTTTCCGCTAAATTAATTTTCTTCATTCATTTCAATTCTAAAGAATTATATTCATCAATAAGGTCGAAAAAAATCAACAAAAATTGTTATTTATCGTCTTAAATTGTTCATTCTACTTCTTCCCCCTCATCAGCGTATATATTTCGTTTTAAAAAGAAAATTGATGGTTTCGTTCAGTTTTTAAGGTTTTATTTTAAAGAAAATTTATTGAAAACAAAATTGTTATATAAAAAACAAAATTATCGGAAACAAGATGTTTTTGTTAATACAATATTTCGTTGAACTCCGAACTGATTCATGTTTTAGAATTGAAATTGGTTGGGTCAATTGTTATGATTAATTGATGGTTGTTTGATAAATGATAACATCAAAGTGTGATAGAATTTTTTGCTTTCTGAGTGTGACCTAGGTAAGAAGGGTCAACACAATCAGTTAAACATGCTCAAGTATCAATTGCCATGATACTTGACTTTGTTTACTAAGAAAATAGTGTGCAAAGAAATTGGGAAACGCCATCCCCTGCTCTATTACTTTTTTTTTTTTTAAATGTGTTGTGTAGTTTGATTTACAATATGTGTCACAACAACACATAATAGTATTTTAAGAAACTAGTGTCATAACACTAGTTTACAAATTATGAACTTTTTAAGTCTCCTTGAATAAAACTCAACTTTTCTGATGGATTTGGACCTCTTAAACACGAATATCATACTCATTTTTTTAGGTTAGCTCTTGTTTTTGAGATATTCACGAAAAACCAAATTTTTCGGTGATCAAAAATGTTGTTTCGGTTTTTGGGTCTCATATTTTACAAAACAAACAACTTAAATATATTAATGAAACATGTGCATAGTAAATATGCCGTAAAATATTTTGAGCTATATTTTGTAAAAATCTATAAAGGATTCTGGAAGTTACAGTCGAAAAAAGTTGAAAAAATTCGAAAAATTTACGTTTTTTTTAAATTTTTCCATTTTCAACACCATAAATTTTGAACAAATAAAGACCTAAATTTTTTTTAATTCCTTGAAGCCTATAGTAGTTTCAATTTTCTTTCTTTTAAGCTAAAAGACACGTTGGTGCAGTTTGCACCAAGTTATTCAAGTTTTTCCAAAGAAAGTCAAAACTCAAAATTTGGAAAAAAAATTTAACTTTAAGAATAATTTAAATTCTGCAACATAATTGATTTATATATAAGTAGTTTTCATAGTAGATCTAGCTCCTCCCACCTCGGACTTATTTTAGGAGTTGGGAAATATCAGTTAATTGATTATGAAATGTCTTTTTTTGACAAAGTTATATTTTATTTGTATATGATTTTTCTCGAAATTGAGATTATTTTTGTGAAGTTTTTTGACAAGATCTGGCTCCTCCTACCTCGGATTTATTTTAAGAGTTGGAAAATATCAGTTAGTAATGAAGATAGGCAGTTCTTCTAAATGGGGTGATTCTTTTAGCAGTATGTATTATGTAATAAAACAAAATGAATTTGGGCTATTTTTACACTTGAAACTTCTTGACGACGCCATTTAAATAAAGTTGACTTTACACTTTACCAACAATTTATTTTGCTATCGAGAAAACAATACACTATTTAAAATTTATATTTGTAATTTTTTTTCTTTTTTAATTAATACTTTCACTTGAATGTTTGGAATTAAATTTATCTTCAGAGAGATAATATTTGAAACTTATCATACGACAATTATCTACTCAAAAAGAAACCTCTTTAAACTAATTAAACAAAAGTTGAGAAAACCGAAAAACTATTAAAAAGGAGAAGTAATTGCTTTCTTAAATTAAACTTAAAATGATCATAAACGTAAGGAGTAACACAAGGTGGGCGGTGATAGAAAAAAATGTACATAAAAAATTTACTCAAAAAACAAAAAAAGGAGAAAAAAGAAAAGAAACAAACCTTACAGGTATGTTGCTTGAACTAACTTAAATAGTTCTGATGTTATGATGTTTTACCTCTCCTCACAATTCATTATCTTTTGTTTATATTTTTCTATATACGTCTCATATCGATCCAATTCCCAACTTCGAAAACAAAATGGAAATTATACTTTACTATTTTGAAATAATTCTTTACTGATGTTTGAGAACGACTGAACCTTTAAGATTACACTAGTTTACAAGAAAAATCTCCCGAAATAAAACCCAACTTTTCTTATAGATTTAGACCTCTTGAACACGAATATCATATTTTTGAGATATTCACGAAAAACCAATTTTTTTAGTGATCAAAAATGTTGTTTGGGTTTTCGGGTCTCATATTTTACAAAACAAAAAAACTAAAAATATTAATAAAACAAGTGCATAGTAAATATGCTAGCAAACATTTTGAGCTATATTTTGTAAAAATCCATTAAGGATTCTGGAAGTTACAGCTGAAAAACGTTGAAAAAATACGAAAAATTCACGTTTTTTTAAAATTTTTCCAGTTTCAACGCCATAAATTTTGAACAAATAAAGACACTAATTTTTTGGAGCCTATAGTAGCCTACTAGGCTCCCTGAACGGCAATTGGAGAATTCTAGTTTGGTGAACACGAGCTGCATAGGGAACAGGCTTTGATCGTGGAAACTTGGTACGTTTTAACGTACCAAGTAAAAGGTACGTTTCTTTTTACAAATACATTTTTGTTTATCAATGTTTGAGATCAACATAACGGAAAAGATCCATTTTCCTTTTTTTTCATACGGTAACTTGCACATATCCCTGCATATTTGGATTATTATCAAGTAAAAGTGAACGAAGTAGCAAGGAAAATAATTGCATCAACAATTCAACCTTGAAATTAAACGGAAGGTGTTTTCATTCTGTTGAGAAGTGATATTTTGTTTCGGAGAACTGGATACAAATTGGATATTTTTTTGTCTGGAAGAGGACCACCTTCTTCTACGCACCATTAAGTTAAGTTTTTTTATTTTTATATTATCTTATATAAATATATATAGGTGTATATTATTGTCAGAACATTTTCTCTTACCCAAATTTTGAATGTTAGGCTAGGCACATTGTGCAAATAAGAGACTCCCAGAAGAGGTTCGTCTGGAAGGCGAATCGATTAGTTTTTTTTTCTTTCGTGTATTGATATAGAGTATTGCAAACGTGTGGTAGAAAGTCCAAAGTAATTCACGAAGTGAATTAGTTATAACGTGGCAATTTTTTTTCTTTGAAGCTGAAGGATACAAATATTGGTGCAGTTTGCACCAAGTTATTCAAGTTTTTCCAAAGAAAGTCAAAACTCAAAATTTGGAAAAAAAATTTGGTTTTCCCAACTTTTGTTTAATTAGTTTAATGAGGTTTCTTTTTAAGGAGATAATTGTCGTATGATTAGTTGCAAGTATAATCTCTCTGAGGATAAATTTAATTTCAAACATTTAAGTAAAATAAAAATTAAAAAAGAAAAAATATTACAAATATAAATTTTAAATAGTGTATTGTTTTTAAAAATCAATAAATCATTAGTGATAGCTGCCTTGTAAAGCAACATAAGTTGTTAGTAAAGTGTAAAGTCAAGTTTATTTAAACGGCGTCGTAAAGAAGTTTCAAGTGTTAAAATAGCCTAAATTCATTGTTTTATTTGTAGAAGTTACATAATACATACTGCTAAAAGAATCACCCCATTTATAAGAACTGCCTATCTTCATTACTAACTGATATTTTCCAACTCCTAAAATAAATCCGAGGTGGGAGGAGCTAGATCATGCCAAAAATCTTCAC
Source organism: Diogma glabrata (assembly GCA_963693315.1). Classification (NCBI taxonomy): domain Eukaryota; kingdom Metazoa; phylum Arthropoda; class Insecta; order Diptera; family Cylindrotomidae; genus Diogma; species Diogma glabrata. Next base: position 103,646,297 of record OY856186.1, on the reverse strand, counting down.
AAAAAAAATCTCTATTTCGAGAAAAATCATATACAAAAAAATACAACTTTTGTCAAAAAAAGACATTTCATAATCAACTAACTGATATTTTTCAACTCTTAAAATAAGTCCGAGATGGGTGGAGCTAGTACATGTCAAAAAAACTGCACAAAAAAATCTCAATTTCGAGAAAAATCATATACAAATAAAATACAACTTTTGTCAAAAAAAGACATTTCAAAATCAACTAACTGATATTTTCTAGCTCCTCAAATAAGTCCAAGGTGGGAGGAGCTAGATCATGTAAAAAACTTCAAAAAAAAAATCTCAATTTCGAGAAAAATCATATACAAATAAAATACAACTTTTGTCAAAAAAAGACATTTCATAATCAACTAACTGATATTTTCTAACTTCTAAAATAAGTCCGAGGTGGGGGGAGCTAGGTATACCACGAAAACAACTTATATATAAATCAATTATGTTGCAGAATTTAAATTATTCTTATAGTTAAATTTTTTTTCCAAATTTTGAGTTTTGACTTTCTTTGGAAAAACTTGAATAACTTGCTGCAAACTGCACCAGTGTTCCTATCTTTCAGCTTAAAAGAAAGAAAATTGAAACTACTATAGGCTCCAAGAAATTAAAAAAAAATGTGTCTTTAGTTGTTCAAAATTTATGGTGTTGAAAATGGAAAATTTTTAGAAAAACGCGAATTTTTCGTAATTTTTTCAACTTTTTTCGACTGTAACTTCCAGAATCCTTAATGGATTTTTACAAAATATAGCTAAAACGTTTGTTAGCATATTTACTATGCATTTGTTTTATTAATATATTTAAATTGTTTGTTTTGTAAAATATGAGACCCAAAAACCGAAACAACATTTTTGATCACCGAAAAAATTGGTTTTTCGTGAATATCTCAAAAACAAGAGCTAACCAAAAAAATGAATATGATATTCGTGTTCAGGAGGTCCAAATCCATAGGAAAAGTTGGGTTTTATTTAGGGAGAAAAAAAAAGTTCAAAATTTGTAAGCTAGTGTTATTATTTATGGCACAATAAATTAAGTAAAAAATTATTTTTTCCAAATTTTGAGTTTTGACTTTCTTTGGGAAAACTTGAATAACTTGGTGCAAATTGCACCAATATTCGTGTCTTTTAGCTTAAAAAAAAGAAAATTGAAGCTAGTGTAGGCTCCAAGGAATTAAAAAAAATTTAGGTCTTTATTTGTTCAAAATTTATGGCATTGAAAATGGAAAAATTTAAAAAAAAAGTGAATTTTTCGTATTTTTTCAACTTTTTTCGACTGTAACTTCCAGAATCCTTAATGGATTTTTACAAAATTAAGTTGAAAATGTTTGTTGGTATTTTTACTATGCTCTTGTTTCATCAATATTTTTAATTTGTTTGTTTTGTTACATATAAGACCCAAAAACCGAAACAATATTTGTGATCACCAAAAAAATTGGTGTTTGGTGGATATCTAAAAAACAAGAGCTAACCAAAAAAATTGATTATGATATTCGCGTTTAGGAGGTCCAAATCTATAAGAAAAGTTGGGTTTTATTTCGGGAGATTTTTCTTGTAAACTAGTGATAATCGACGGTTTGATCGCACGCAATCTGTTTAGAAAATGACCCGGGGAGCGGGGAGTTTTCTAAAGGATAAATGTGATAAAACGTCTTATAAAACGAGTTTTTTATACTATTTTTTCTATTTTGCATTTTTTGTCTTGAAATTCAAAAAAATGTGTATTTTATTAAAAAATAGTTAATCTGAAATTTTGTTATTATTACTAATTATTTTAATTAATTAAAATGTTTAACACTAATTTAGATATTCTTATTAATTTTATTTATATAATTATTCGTTTTAATGTTCACTGACGTTTGTATGACCAATGTGACCAACCTTGAAGAACAAAACTTTGCGTTTCGTAATGAAGGCCATTTCGATACGCAGTTGGGTATCGAAATGACTTTATTTTAGAATTTAGACGCAAAATAGAAAAAAACCTTTTAAGACCAAGGTCCCACAACAACATACGTTCAATGGTGTTGATGGACGTAAATCTTTCTTGTTCTATTTTTTTTATATTTTTTGTTAAAGAATGGATAACTAAGCAATAAATCCTATCATATACAAAATATGACATAGGCCAATATTTCGTGATCGGATAGAGAAAATACAAAAGTAAAATAAAATTTTTATGCTTGGTTTTATTGTTTTTGTTGGGGCAGATTGGTTAGGAAATAGGAACTTCTCGCTGCAGAAGTATATAATTTAAAGTTATTGAGAGAAATATTTCTATATATTCTACATTTATGAACTTTTCAAAATATTTTAATCCAAATGGCCGTTATAACGGTTTTAAAAATTCAATTTAATAAAAACATAAGCGACTCAGGTATGTGTCGGATTTGCTGATTGATGAGCTTGTCCAAAAAAGAGAACACAGTTTTTCAGAATTTTTTTTGTTCAAGTTCAAGAAATGCGACCGTGAGATTGTCGGTCGTTTTCGTTATATTTCATATTGTTTATCGTACCGTCTCCGCTTATCATATTTAGTCATACAAAATCAAATTTTTTTTTCCGAAATTGCGAAATAACGCACAAAATGACGTGTCAACACTGTTTTCGATTTCGACTGTATTTTCTTTCAATTTGCTGAAGATAGTTTCTAGTAAATGAAGTAAACTGAATAATATGGGTGGAAAAATCAGGTACTGTATATTGAAGCATTGTAACTCGAGAATGTTAAGAGTTTCAATGAAAATAATACATTAACAGACCCAAAATATATCGATGAAAAAATTATGTAACTACATAATGTTGACGTTTCGATAAAAAAACTTCGGATAAAAGAGGTGGTGTCACAAGACGTAATATAAAACTACGACAAACATTCCGTCATTATAATTGTCAGTTTGTTTTGTTTATTTTGTTGAGCTCCAACATTTGGCATGTTCATATTCGTTTTGCACAAAAAAATCAAACATTTGAATAAAACATATAGAGCAATAAATGCACTAATTCTTTTCTTCTCTGAGTTCTTTTTTCATTAATCAAGGTCCATACGATGACATCATTGTTTGCTTTGAAAAAAAAACAAAAAACTCAAATCGAAAAGAGAAGAATCGATTTATTTCTATTATTTTTTCACAATACATTTTGTTTTTATAACCTTCGTTTGAGTGAACAGGCTGGCTGATATATGTAATAATCATTAACGATATTGTTTTTTCGTTTATTTTTTTTGTGTATGATGTCATTACAGACTGATACCTAGTTGTGTTTTAGCGTGAAAGGTTTTTCAATATATAAATAATGATGCATGTTGAATTTCCAATACCCTGTCGTGGCGGATGAAAATACTAGTTGTCCCTGAAAAAGTAATGAATATAATATTATGAATAGACAATGTTTGGATGTTTATACACTTTTTTTTTATATATTCTTAATATACGGATTATAATTTAATATAATTGGATCTGCCAATTTTTAATTTTTAATTAAAAAAGTCAATATTTGATTTATAAAAAAAATTATTAAGTTTTTGATCTCGTAAAAATTAAGTTCGAATAATAAAAATCGTCTGGGATAGAATTTTTTTATTGTGACAAACTTAATAGTTTGACTCACCTAATAGTGATCTTTTTTTGATCTAATTTTTTATTTCTGAACTCTGTTGAGTTTCCGAGAAAGCAAAATTTTAATGCTTTTTGGTTATTGCTTAAAAATTCCAACTCGGAACTCAATAGAAAAATTTGATTGGATTTTCGCTGTGTTTGTTAGTAATAAAAGTTAAATAGATTGAAGGTGTTTCTTGTTGAAAGAAAAATCAAAAGTTAATTTATGCAAAAGAAAAAAATATTGAGATGATATCTCGCAAATAAAAAATTTGTGAATCGAAAGTGAACTATGTTAGATATAGCTAGTGAAAATAAACAAAATTGATTTATTTAGATTTTAAACAGAAATACTTTGCTGATAGTTATTGTTAGATTTGCAAAAGTTGTCGTTGTAGTAATAAAATAACTACTGAATACAAAAGGTGGGAATATCACAAACAAGAAAAAGAAGAATCTGAAAACAAGAAAAGCAAAGTTTTGAATTCGACAATTAACTTACTACGTTAAGGTTTGTTTATCATTCTATTTTATTATTATCATTTTCTTTACCTTTTATGTCATATTTTCTTGCTATTTATAAATATATTTGGAAGGTTTCTTTATATAATATGATCCATTAAATTACGGATTAGAGAATTTTCCTGGGTCAGAAGCCACATGTTTATTTAGTTATTTGTTTCTTATAAATATTCCAGCATGACCGTATACGGCTATAACATTCTTTTCTTAAATGTTTGGCATTTATTTTTAAAAACTTAGCATTGGCGGTTCTAATAAAACCGGAAGCAGATCGGGGAAATTGTTAGGAAAGAATAAATATTTTTCCGAACAAACTGAGGAGGTTTTAAAGTGGCCTAGTGGTAGCACGCTATCTAAGTCAAAGTGTTTTTAAGGAAAACATTAACAACCATCAACAAACTGCAGGTTTTCCAATTAACCGATATTCAACTAAAATAGTTTATAAATTGGAAAAACTATGGAGTGATCACCCATATAAAACTAAAAGATTGAATTAAGTCTTCAAGTGAAACTTGACCATAAAATTGAGTGAATTGATAATACTAATACAGGTGAAGGGGACACTTCTTGACAGCCTACGTTTTTATATGGAACATAACGGTATAAAAAAAATTGTATCAAGTTAAAAAACATATATGAATTTTACTATAATATATTTTATTTAAGGTAATTGATAATAAACGAAGTGGAGCAGTGACGGACGACATTTAAAATTCCGACATTGTGGTATTTTAATGAACTACGTTTTCTCCAAGACCATAAACTGGCTATTCCATCGATTACAACCACGGAAAATCAGATGGAAAGAAGGCAGGAAACATACTCAGTAGGTATATTTTTTAGGTATATATCTATTTAAACTAATCAAGTTAAAATCAATAGAATAGTAACATTTATTATTATGGTGGATTGATCGGTGGATGGTTGGTTGAATGAGTGGGTCGGTTTTTGGCCCTTGCGCTCGATAGGTTGTAGGTGGGTGGGTGACAAAAACGTATTGGATCTGGATGAAGCGTTGGTAAACGATCTAGATCAACTTGAAAATGGAAGATCTGAATTCATTTCAAAATTGTAAAAAATGGCGGAGGGTCCCCTAAACACCCGTAAGTTTGAATCTTTAATAACTTCTAATCATGACTTTCAATCTTTTTGAGACTTGGTATATAAGATACCATTTTCCGGGTTTTCACTGTAGTTAAAATGTTTTTTTGATGTTTTTTTTAAAGTGTTTATCCCTATATTGATCTATTCATTCCATAGAATCCTATTCATTCCGGTTGAAAAATTAAATACGTATATTCAAAGGAGGATTGAATGGGAAATAGATTTTTTGATAGGTTTTTTAATTGGTTTCAACTAGAATATTGTTAGGGATTTCGGACTTTAAAGAAATACTTGAGGATCCTGACCCTGGAAAATCTCTTACATTACACAAATATTCAACAAATTTATATTTTAAATTTACATATTTTTCCATTGATTTAAAATACACAATCCCCTTGTTGGTTAAAATTTACATAATAATCTCTGATCAAATAATTTGATCGCTTATGTACAGATCGACCTTTCATCTCCTGTCCTACAATGATTGCAATTTCCCCAATTATCTCAATAAACATTATAAGAAAATATCTTTTCTACCGACAACAATTCTATTTTTTTATAACCAGATTATACATTTCTTTATAACCAGATTCTAAACGTTCCGAGTTTACCACCACGGTTATTCGTAACAGGTTATTCGGTATAATTACCATGGCCGATTTTTTTAAGGTTGTCCATTATGTCCATGTCCAATTGCGGTCCACCGTCGGTAGAATATGCCCAAACCAAGCAATTAATGGAGCGGTTAAAGCTAATATCGGAGAACCTTCACAAAGCTGTCTGTTTTCATAGTTATATCGAGTCCTATGCTCTCCATCGTCTGTCTTATAAGTGGACCAAATGTGTATCGAAGAATCTAAAGCTCGAATACAGATAAACGCGATTCGTCATTTCAAACAAGTTTGAGTTTGGCGTTGGTTGACATACAGGGATCCAATGAGTGGTTTAATAGAGTAAATAGTTCGATTATCTGCAGCGATCCTAGTTTTGTTTCTGTAAAAATGTTGTTGTTTGAGTCAAGCATTAATCCTAAGTATTTAAGATATTCAACTCTGTCAATTTGTTTATCACCGCACATCAAATTTGTATTCTCGGCCTCCTTGAGACATTTATATCTTTGGTTTTTCCAGAATTTTTTTGCATTTCAATTTGTCTAATATTTTCCACCTTAAGTGTTTTTTGCTTGCTTGTAAGTTTTACTAGTTGAAATCTTATTTGTTTAAGAATTCCAACAACTCTTAATATTACCTCAAAAATCGATTTATAGCTGATACAGTTTCAATTGTTTATTCCTTCGTTATAAAAATGGTAAACAATCAATAACCAAAAACTATGTTTTAATTTTTATAAATATCTCATCTCATGCAATCAACATCAAACCTGTCATTCAAAATAATTAAAACAATCAACTCTAATGATCTCATTCAAATAAAAATCGATTAATCAAAAGAAAATTATTTGAGGAATCCGTTTAAACAAATTTACTTCTGTCAATTAAAACTTATAAAAAGAAATTTCTTAAACATTTTTCAGTTTCCTTCGTTTTCTTTTCATACCACAAACGAATCTTAAGAGAAAAAAGATCAACATTTTGCTTTTTGTTTGATTTGATAACGAAAATAAATTCAATTCTTCATCACATCACATTGACACAATTTTATTTTTGTTTCTTAAAAATTTAAGAAACACAAATTCTTCAAGCTACTAATGTTTGTCTTCATCGTAATCCCATCAAATTAATTATCTGTTAATTGGAGTCGGAAATTCGGTTCAAACAGAATAAAAAAGAAGTTATAGAGATACAGGCATGTAAAGTAAATTAAATAGAAAAATAATATCGTTAACTCAAACATCAAAAGTCTTTTAGATATTCTCGTATACATATTATTATTTTCTTTAATTTTATGTGACAAAGACAAATTTCTTAAATAACTTTGATGTAACAACTTAAAATTATCTTTCGTCATCATTATTATTATTTTTATTATTACTGTCGTATGAAAAACGTTGAGAAATAGACGAGAAATCATTAACGTCGTTAAGGATGAATGTATGGTGATTATATTTCATCATCATTAAGTTACTTGTTGAGAACATTCATTTTGATACACGATTGGATATCCAAGAGTTGTTCAATTAATACGATGTGTTGAAAAATGATTTGAGTATAAGTAATGAATAGTAAAACCTGACATAATAAGCTCGTAGAACTGCATAATATGTGTTGACGAAAGATGCCGAGAAAAACTGCTGATTAATTTTTTCTTTATAACACTGTTTGAGGGACAAATATTAATATTTTTCATTTAATTCTATTCCAATTATATTAACAAACGAAAATTTCAAACCCAAAATATGAAGGGGTTGAAATTTTAAAGCCCTGAGATATGAAGACTTCGGTCTGTGTTAAGACTTTTTATTTACTTTTCGGCATCAGGTTTTTATGAGGACATTGTTTTTGGACAGAGATGTATAATCCACATAAAACTCTTTGCAAGTGTATGAACAAGTATTTTATCTCTGTTTATAAGTTTAATACAAAACCAACCCAAAACATGTATGCATTATCGGCAATTTTAACTGATTGGACCAATTAATTTAATGACATGAAAAAAAATAAAGTAGATCGATGATACACTTAGCAAACTTCTCAAAAACCTCTGCAATCAGAGTTCAACAATTTCAACTTTTTTAAAAAAACATGGCATATTTTCTACCATACATAATATTTTCTATTACTCAGAACACATCACAGAAGGGGCTGTAGGGGCTGAAATCTCAAGCTCTGAGATATCAAGCCTCCGGTCTGGGTTAAGGATTTTGATATAGTTTTCGGCAAAAAGCTTTTATGAGGACATGGTTTTTAGTTTTGGGCAGCGATGTATTTCAAACATAACTTTTTGTTAAAGCACATGTATTTTTTATCTCTGTTTGGATATGTATTACAAAACTAACACGAAACATCAATACGTTGTCGGAAAATTATAAAAGATCATAAATTAACGTAATTTAGTAAAAAGATTATACAATCAGCAAACTACTCAAAAACCTCTCCATTTAGCGTTTCGAGAAAATATTTCAAAACCACAAAATCAAAAATATTGTAAAAATTAAAAAAATCAAATATTCAAAAAATATTTCAAAAATTATTACAAAATCAAAGATTTAAACTTTTTTCAAAAATTCCTCAAAATATTGTATAAATTATAACAAAATCAAAAATTGACTTTTTTCAAAATTCCAAAAATATTCCAAAAATTAGAATAAAATCAAATATTTAAACTCTTGCTAAATGCCAATAATATTCCAAAGATTGTTATATATTCAAACTTTTTCCAAAATTCTAGAAATATTGCAAAAATTATTACAAAATCAAAAATTGAAATTTTTTTCAAAATTCCAAAAATTATAATAAAATCAAAAATTTAAAATTTGTAAAAATTCTAAAATATTCCAAAAATTCAAACGAAATCAAAAATTGAAACTTTTTTCAAAATTCTAAAAATATATATAAAATTTAAAAATTCTATTTTTTATTCAAAATTCTAAAAATTTTGCAAAATTATAACAAAATCAAAAATTGAAACTTTTTTCAAAATTCCAAAAATATTTCAAAAATTAGAATAAAATAAAACATTTAAACTTTTTCTAAATTCTGATAATATTCCAAAAATTTTTAAACATTCAAAAAGTCAAACTTTATCCAAAATTCTAAATATGTTGCAAAAATTATTACAAAATCACAAATTTAAACTTTTCTCGAAATTCCAAAAAATTGTTAAAAATTCAAACTTTTTCGAAAATTCAAAAAAATTATTACAAAATCAAAAATTGAACTTTTTTCGAAATTCCAAATATTATAATAAAATCAAGAATTTAAAATTTTTCAAAATTCTTAAAATATTCCAAAAATTCTTACAATATCAAAAGTGAAATTTTTTTCAAAATTCTAAAAAATATATATAAAACTCAAAAATTCTGTTTTTTTTTCTCAAAATTCTAAAAATATTGCAAAAATTATAACAAAATCAAAAATTAAAACTTTTTCCAAAATTCTAAATACATTGCTAAAATTATTACAAAATCAAAGTTACAAACTTTTTTCAAAATTCCAAAAATATTTTAAAACTATAACAAATTCAAAAATGTCCATGTCCAATTTCATGTTCAATTACATTTACGTCATAAAAACAAATAATTTTTGTTCCCAAAAATTGGCTAAAAAAATAGATGAAATAAATTTTTTTACACTCTTGACATTATTTTTTTGACAAACTTATAATGCCATAATTCTCTATAATAATAATAAAATTTCATGTCATACAAATATATTTCATTTCATACAAATAAGTACTTTTATTTTTTTCCAAAATATGGTAAAAAAATAAATAAAAATCTTTCTTTTGGCACACTTGACAACATTTTTTTGACAAACTTCTAATGCAATAATCTAGTTTTTGATCTCACATACCAATCCCTACCATCAACATTTCTCCAAATTCAATGTTCCTACGCTTAATCACTTAAAATGAACGTTTTTTTGGGCAAAAATATGAAAATTTGCTATTTTTGACACACTTAATGATTTTTTTGACACACTTCCGGTACAGTTATCGAACACAGCGTCCTTTCGGACCATTGAGTAAACCTATTTTTAGAATAAAAATTATAGAAATCCCTCCAGCGGCTTCCTAGATTTCGTAGGTAATGACGGATGGCCGGCCGGCAGATAGACATACTTATTTTTTACGTTTTTAGAATCAGGAGGTCCTAAAACGTCGAGAAATGCCAAAAAGAGTTTGGGTAAGAATTTAACTTTTGGCTCATGAATGTAATACTTAGGTCTTTCAGACTGAAGTAATTGCATTTCTTTGGGATTTTTTGTGTTCAATGACTTCCAATATGTACATACTTAAGCTTAATTGCTACCAAAAAAACCTTCAAATTAAAAATTAAATATCGTTGGCTACAGAGCATTTACGTGTAACTACAATTTAGAAAAAAAAGAAGCTCACAAAACGATTTATTGCGACTCTAAACAAGCTTTTAAAAAAAGTTACTATCAATAATTTAAAAAAAATTGTTTTTTCTTATTTATTGATAAACAATAGTAGATTTTTATACAAGTGGTGAAAACGTCTCTTTTTGCGTGACTGAACGGTTTGTCCACGAGACGCGATAGCGTCGAGTGGAATAAGTTCAGGAACGCAAAAACGTTTTTACCACGCGTAGAAAACGCTATTTTTTCTACGCTTGTAAATATAAATGATAATATTAACAAATTCATCTACTAAAAACTTACAAAACGACATATCTAAATTTGACTGTGTAAAAAATAAACAATTATATATCGCATTTTTACCAGTGTAAAATAATTTTATTCTTGTTCGCCTACAGATGGAATAATAACAGGCGAACACAATAATAACATTATTTTACACCTGTAAAAATGCGATATATAATTGTTTATTTTTTACACAGTCAAATTTAGATATGTCGTTTTGTAAGTTTTTAGTAGATGAATTTGACAATATGAATAATGAAAATAGTTCATATATTTTCTCTAAAAACTTTTACAGTTATTACAGATATTTTTTTTACCGACTGGAAGTCATCGTTTAAAGTATAAATTTAAAAAATTGTAGGTAAAGTTTCAATTAAAAACAAATAAAAATAAATTTTTTTAGTAAAATTTATTTATTTATTTAATAATTTTTTTTTTTGGCGGAAAGAACTCAGAGAATATATTTTATATCTGACAGTTAATTATCAGAGGAAAAAATTATACGATATATCTGATACAAATTTTATTTTATCGCTCCGATTTCTCCGATATAGAAAAAAACACTCATTATTAGTTTAATTAATTAATTACACACAATTGATATAATGATTAGTTGGCAAGATTACTTTAACTTAGGCGGGAGTGGATTTTTTTTATTATTTTTATCGTAAATTAAGACGATTTAGTAAAAGGCACAGTTTTGATCGTTTATCTTATGAGCACATAGGAAATAAAGCAGAAATAAGTAAAAAATAAAAAAAATTTGTCAAAACCAGTGCAATTTTGTATGGATTTTGCTTTTTTCAAAGGCCTGTATCTTGAACCCCGGGGCTCCGATACAACTCGTTTTGGTTTTATTCGCTTCAGTGAGTGATTCTCTATCAAATAAAAAAAAAATTTTGGCGCCTAAGAAAATGTAATATCCCCGATTAGTTTCGATTCGATTCGATCAAAATATTCATAATATTCAATCCCTTCAAAATACTGCGATATTGACAGAAATAAACACAGCAACAAAAACAGTAAATCAAATTCAATGTCAAATATTCAATTATTTATTCAATCCTTTAAATAACCACCACCTGTAGGCGACCACCGAAACTTATTTACTTTCAGTCCTAGTGACTAAAAACGTGTTACAAAAAATATTTTGTGAGGTGACAGTATATTTTAATTATAAACTAAGAACAGAGATTTAAAACTTAAAAAGATTTTGGACGTATGTGGAGTTTGAAAATTGAGGTGCTAGCCGAGATTTTCACCCACATTAAGTCCAAAATAACTTACGTCCGTGCGTCATATACTATTTTTTATTCGCCGCTAGCAAAATATTTTTAAAAAAAATGGTTTATTCTAAATCAAGTTATAACTGTGCATACATTTTGAAATGAAAATATGTTGAACAAGTAACCTTTGACAAAATATTTGTTATTTTTTTCAAAATAATTGTATAACTATGACAACAAAATAATAACAATAATTTTAATTGGATTGTGAGATTTTGAGTTTAAGGGTTGCTTTGATCAAAATTTCAATTTTTATAGAATTTAAACATATACAAATGTTTTTTACTTTTTTGGACGTAACTATGACAACAAAATATATGGCTAAAAAGTGACACTTTACGCCCGCAAATCACAGTAATAAAGTACCGCTTTAATATGTAGGCGAATAAAAAATTTATTTATATTGTGATATTATTTATTTAAACTATTTGTTTGGCGAAATCAAAGTTTTATGACACTTTTCATGTTTGATCGATTTTGTGAAATCAAATTAGGAGAATTGGTCGATTTTATGAAATTTATTTTAATCTTAGCAATTCAATACAACTTAGCATCGAACTGGACTCTACCTGTAATTTTGAATGCAAATATTACAGCGAAGATGGCTGTATAAACTTTAGTTTATATTTAAATATCTAAAATTTGTTTATAAATTTGTTAAATAAATTATATATAATTATAAATAAATATTTAATAAATTTTGTTACAAAAACTAGGTAGTGCGAACTGCGTTTCCAATTTTTTTTGCTACGCTCGTGTTGCAAACTACACTCTTGTTTGAAAAACGCGTTCACACTAGTAATACAACTAATGCTTTAGTGGTAAATACTAAAATTAAAACATAACCAAAAAAACATTCAAAAGTGTAAAATAGTAGATTATACACCAAAAAAGAGAAGTGAATGTTTTTGAAATCACTAAGGGAGATGCTATCTCCTGAGGATAACATGAACAACGACTTTCCATGTTTTACATGAATAAATTCAACTTCTAACCAAAAAGTGGGAGTACGATAATCACTACAGTAAAAATTCCCAATTGCAAAAACAAATCCAATTAACATCAAATCTTAAATAATATTTTCTTAGATACCAACCAGTCCAACATATTTCACTATCAAATCAACAACATTCATAATTCACATTACAAAAAGCGCAGAAAATTAAAGATAATGACAACAATGAAACGTCAACATTTAACTAAGGAAACATCAGAAAGTAAGAGAAAAACATTAAATACGAGTATATATTAAAGAATTAAATTTGTTTATTTAAACTGACATCTGTCTAGACACCAATCACAAATTATAAATGAAAAAAAACGATCCAAATGAAAATGATGAAAAATGAGAAGAAACCATCTTTCAACTTGAGTTACATGTGACATCAGTCATAATCATTTTTTTTTATTTTTTCTTCTACTCCTATTCTATGTACATGGGATTTTTTTGTTGCCGTTGATTGACAGCAAAGGTTCTTGTTTGTCAATTTATTGTTTTGGTTGTTTTTTCGTAATTTTATTTTGGTCTGTAATTTGAATTATATTCTATTAACTGAAATGTGTGGGTTGGTACTTGTTGATTTTTGTATTTAACGAGTGAAGGGAGATTTATTTTGTAATTGATGGAACAGAAATTTTAAGTGGACAGTAATTATTTTGCTTTTGTCAACTATGTCAAATGTTCTTTTAAATTTTTTATTTTAAAAGAGTTGAATAACATTATAATTTTGCTACTGACCTTAGTGTACTTTTAACGAAAACTGGAGCTCGATCATAGTTCGCATCGAAAGATCCAAAAGTCGACAGTTGCACGTTCGAAAGTTGCGCCACTTTGTATCAGCCCAATATTTTTAAAGTCATTAATTTGATAGATTTGGATGTTTTGTCATTTACACAGATATGTGCATTAATGAATTATTTAGACCTAGAGAAAATTGTTAGGGTGAGTCTTGTTTATAGAATGGCAGATTTGTTTGTACGTAGCAATAAACAAATATATATGAGTTCAAACCTTAGGCTCGGAGGTATAAGGAGCTTGGTCTGTGTTAAGAGTTTCATTTATAGATTTTGGACGAAAACTGTGTTCAATTAGCAATCTGTATCAATGTTCGGATATCACAATATTCCTCCCGAAAAACAAACTAACCCCAAGTTATTGCAAATTAAAATGATTTTAAAAAAGTTATCTAACAAAAGTGTAAGAATGAGGAAATAGTTTATTTTAGAATATACAATTTGGTCGTCTGCTGTGCTTTGTTTACAAAAGCTAATCAACCTTTTGGGTCCTAAGTGTTTTCGTTGTTGGCATATTCTGGGGGCCTTAAATCAATTGATTTATTTGGTGGTAAAAATGAATTATATATTGTTCTCTCCAATTTTTTATTTGCTAATTTTGACATCAATCATTTTATCAGTGCCATAAAAGACTTCTGAAGTTCTGTCAAGCACCCATTTTACAGGTGGTAGATTCTCATAGTTTACCAGTTCGCACCCATGGTTCAATACTTGTTTGAGAGAACAGGGGTATGAATACCTTTAAGGTCATATTCAAGCCGTGTCATGCACAAATACTTGAACGGTCAGCTCTTTAATTCGGAAGCAAATCCTGGATAATTATTCTGGACGAACAAAGTTTCCCCACTCGACTAGACGATTCAAACGTCAGGGTTAAGAGTATGACGTATCATGAGTGATCATGGGTACCCCAAAGGAGGCATAATAAGGAGAACAACCGAAAGCTGGACATACAGAGCATCGAAGAGCATAAGCTATTCCGCTAAGATTTCGCAAGTTCCACCGAGTATGTCCTTTGGTCAGGTACGCATATAGTCCAGTGATGACACTTCTGTTCACCCGCTCGGACGCGTTAGCTTGTGGGTAGTATAGAGCAGCAAAGGCAAGTGAACCACATTCCTTGAAAGAAAGATTACAAGTAATTTAGTAAACAATTATTTCGGGACAGTCAAAAATATGAAACAAATTGATTTATAACAGTTTACAGATAAGCTGTGCATCAAGTTTCCGGAGAGGAAAAAGCAACGGGGACTTAGTGAGATGGTCTAAGACAATCAAATTAGCTATATGACCGGACTTAGCTTGGGGAAAATGACCAATTATTTCAATGTAAAATCGGTTGCCGAGTTTCTATGATTTCAGAGATGATGTCATGGGCACAAGTAACACGATGTTGTGACTTCGACAGCTCTGCAGATGTCAAATTGAGAAACATATGATTGGATTTGCGTGAACATTCAAACCAAAAGTAAAATCGACGTAATTGAAATAGGGTTCTTGCCACTCCACCGTTTGTAGAGGTAGAAGGATCATGGGTTTCGGAAATCAACCTGGTCGTTAACTCTTTGAGGATTCACAATTTCCAAGTTTCACTTTCCGCTGTAACATCATTGATGCCGCATTGATGAAGAATATCCTCGGAAGAGCAGCTGGAACCACGTTTAACTTACCACGCCAATGCTCAACATCAAAAGTAAATCCTTGCAGCTTCAAGCTTCATCGTGCCAAATGACTGTTAGATCTTTCTGCTGCATCCACCACTTGAGTGAGGCGTGACCGATAATGATCTTCAAAGGGAGACCCTCAATGAACGCATGAAACTTCTTAAAACCTAGAATAGCAGAAAGGCATTTTTTCCACTTACGGAGTAATTACATTGAGCTGAGTTCAGTTTCTTGGAAATATATGCTATAGGATGTTCTACACCCTCTTTGTCAAACTGTACCGGAACACAGCCTACACCATCATAACTCGCGTTGATTGTGGAATAAACAGCTCGGAATAGTTAGGATTCACCAGAACTGTCACTGAAGTGAATTTTTCTTTAATTAGTTGAGGGCCACATCAGCTTCGGGGTTCCAGAATAATTTATTAGTAAAGTTTTTTATCAAATTCGATATTGGTGCCGTTAATTTGGTGTCGTTGGTGCCGAGGTTGGCATTGGAAACTCAGCAAGCGCAGCAGTTTTATCTTTATCGATTTTTAATACATTTCAATACATGTCTAGATATTATTCGACTTCTTTCAATACTTCAATGTGTTTTCAAATGGTATCAGTATGAAACATGTCAGATGATACAGGATAAGCAACATTTTAAATATTTTGTATATGCACACTTTAAACCCGACAAACACTATGTGCGTGGTGCAAGAGTATATGCACTTTTCGGGCACATTTTTAATTTTATCATTTTTATGTTTTTTTTAAATATTCTAATGCATATTTTAAATTTAGTTAAAGTTAAAAAGTATTTGAGTGCTAATGTTATACCTATTTGTTTTAATTTAACATTTTGAAATCATGTAAATATGGAGACAATATGTGCATAGAACTCTCAGGCATAAATACATAAATATTTGGTGTATGGCTTTTATGACTAGGGTCTTATAATACGTTATAATTTTTTCCTAAAATAATATATTTGGAAACTTCATGACGACAAATGAATATTGTGGTCGTGTTTTTAAGTTGTAAAATGAAAAAAAATGTGAATGATTGTATTTGTAAATGAAGTGTCCATTTTCTCGCCATTTTTTAACGATAAAATTTAAATGAAAAAAATCAGAATGCAAAAAATTTAAATATTTAATTTATAAAAATAAAATTAATTTTCCACAATTTTTTTAATTTCATAAAAAAAATTTATTTAAAAATCAGTAAACCGATATGAAAATTGTTTATCATTAAAAATATATATAATAATTTTTTGAAATCACTAAAATTAGTTATCCAAAGTTCCTGTTTGTTATTTCTGCATGTTTTCATTACCTTCACAAAAATATTTCTTTCTTAAAAATTTTAGATGAAAATAAAATAATATTCATCAATTTATTATTAGTAAAAGAAATAACTTAAGAAATATTGCGTGTCCTGGGTATTTTATAATCTAAGGAACTAGATTATCGCTCTCTTGCTCTCTTGAAAAAGAATTCATTATGATGAGAAGGCTATTGTCAAAGCCATGATAGTTTATTAGTTTGTTTGCTTAAGCATCTTTTGCATGGCAATTTTGCGCAAGATAGGCTGTAGACGTTTGATTTTGTATGATACCTGAGAAACTGCTATGCACTGAAAATTACTCGTGTTTCTCAAATCAAGCAACTTTCAATGAATTTTCGCTGTTTATTACTGAAATATAGCAAATTAATGACACATTTAATTACTTGCCTTAATTTAATTGTAAAATTGTATATTGAACACTGATCTTGCTAGTGCAATCACTATCAGAAAGATTAGAGGAATTGCTTGGCTTGCTAGGTTTAATCCCAATTAGCTTTAATCTGGCGGCTTCGAGAACGGATTACAAGACAAGAGAACGGATTTAAATAAGTGAGAACCTTTGACTCTGTCGACTCCTAAGGATGAAGGAAATAAAACCGTTGCACACACCACTTTAATATATATTCATTACATGTTAAACCAAAAATAGAAATATTTCACTCACCCCATCAGTTTATGTTTGATCCAACTATTCACCCTGTTCCTGAAGCTTAATAACATCTGTCCTGATAATCGAATTGGATGAAACTTGGTACATAGACATTTAGAAGGTTCACAACAGTTCTGCATTCCAACTTCCAGTTTGTCACTTCCAGTTAAATTTTTTTTTTACTTTTTCTCGTAAAACAGAATTTATGGTACTAGATACTACTGCTTTCTTTAATATTTTTATAATTAGAACTAGGCGAACTCTATAACATTGGTTAGCTTTTAATTAAAGTATTTGATGGATATTAGCTCATTATATCCATAACACTATGTTTCCAGAGCTGTGGTGAAGTCAGCCTATGCATCAGTGTCGCAATATTTTTATATAGTCTTCTCCTACACAATTCAGTATCGTTAATTTATTAAAATAATTACAATATGTTCATGAGAGGTTACCGCACAACTTCTATTTTTTCCTCAATGAAATTTAATTTACATTGCACTAATAAATCTTACTATAAATGTTCTTAACAAATTCAACTTTTCTAATATTTTTGAATTTAAATTACAATAATTAAATTTAACTAAAAAAATCAATTTTACAAATTTATCCTAATAAATTTAAATTTTGTTGGAGTTTTTAAATCAAAAATAAAAATAAGCAACAATCCACGAAATGACTTCTATGAAACAAACAAATAATATTATATAATAATATTTTCACTCATTGACAGACTAATCTATTTTTCACTAGTATAAATGTCATAAGCAACTACGAAAAAAAAATCGCGAGGAAAGAAATGAAAAAGAAACAACTATTGAATTGATCATAGAACCGTTTTGTAACAAAATGCATTTAGCTTACTTTTAAAGCAGAGATCAAATATTTGCGTGTAAATATGTGATACAACAAAAATATGTTTGCCTGTTTTCCAAGTTCATCGCCTTTCGAAATGTGAATGAAATATTCTTAGTTTTGTATATTAAAGTGAAAACCGAAATTTGATTTTACATTGTCATTTAACATGTCTAGCTTATTAGTTATGTTTAAAAATTTAAATTTTCTAGGGAGTTCTGGTGAGCGATACAAGCCAAAAGCAAACATATGTTGTGATACTCTGAACTCATCATAAAAGTTATAATTATTTCTAATGATATGGTGTTCAATTGTAGTGTTGCGAATGTTATATTCACTTAAAGCAGCGGAGATTTCTTGGTCTGTACAGTGTACAAATGGAGTGCTTTGCCTAAATCAATAGTTTCGAGTGCTTGCAATCCACAAAAGTTTAAAAAAGAGTTCGCATCAACACCTCAGAACGCATGTTAATGTAGGACTTAAGGTCTAGGTCTAGGTATATTATATTCTAATTTCTATTAAACAACATATTTTTCTAAAAACAAAATCTAGAAAAATTCAAATTTATCATTAGTTAGAGTAAAAGTTATAGGAAAATCTTGAAAAGGAGTTCAAAGATAAAATTTTTAATTTGTTAAATAGGATTTCGTCGCCAAGGATGAGTCAGATAAACATTGTTCCTTACTACAAAAAACAAATATTTCTTATATCAAAGTAGAAGTTTCAGCGTTGTATTAAACTGTAATTAAATATTTTATAAAAGAATAAACCAAAACCAATTTTATAAATTATGACCCTCTTAACAACGAAATAATTCAAAATATATCTATCTATTCTCAAAAGATCCAAAATATCATAAACTATGTATATATCACACCATGGGGTTTGACTATTTTATTGCTAACCAAACACAACTGAGTCCGAATTAGAACTAAACACATAAATTATTAAATTTAACATCTGCAAGACCCATTCTAATACAATAAAATGATTAATAGACTTTGAGTACATGACAAGAAAACTATTACTAGAAATCTACCACATTACAATTGATCACAACATAGCTATCAGCTAAAGAATCACTGTACCCTTACCGTTTTAACAGTTACGACCTTAAGCAGGAAATAAAAGAAAATAATAATAAATATGGTCCCAATGAACAAAAGATTTTTTCTCTTGTATCTTATGTGATTTGAAACTAGCAAATCATGTCTTCGTTTAGGTTTTGAACTTGACAATAAAAGTTGCACAAAGTACTATAAAAATGAAATAATAATATTAATGACAATTCTTCTTCTTAGTTTCCTTTATATATGTCATTTGCTGTTGTTATCTCTTATTTTATGTTGTTATTGTCTGTCATCTATTATGCCGTTTATATGATAACTTCAATAGGTTTAAAGAAAACGAAAAACTAAAACACTGCTAAGACCAATTGTATTTATATTGTTGACTTTTTATTATTTATTGTGATTTATGAACCGAAATTGTCAAACGTCTATGCGAAAGAAATGAAAAAAAATCTATTGCAATTTTTAGTTGGAACTAAAGATATTTATGTCTTCTTGTATTTCATGATCACACACTTAGAGAGAGAACGGAATGAAATATTTGGTGTTTGCTCCTATGATGATCTATAAAATTAAATTGAATTAAATTTGATAAATAAATAAATGAAATAAGTAATTGAAGAATATAGTAACAGATTTTTAATACAACAACAGATTTTTTAAAGTTCATCCATAACCTGCTTGTTTTTTAGCGCAGAAATGCGCCGTTTTAAAATTAAAACTCTATATAAAAAATAATTAAAGTTATCTGGAAATATAAAACTCTTAAAAAAAATTTCAAAAAATTTAATCAAAACACTAATCATTCATTGTTTTTTCATATGGCGTGAATCAATCGGGGTGATGAATATCCAAAGGTTCATCTCGATCAATAAAATAAAAACACACCGATTAATTTTTTTTTATTGTTTAGCCTTATTGGAACTATTGGTAATGCTTCGGTGTTGTACAGTTTTCTTACATAGAAATAACGTCAGCAAAAACTAAAAAAATTGGAATATATTCCTATTACCAATATTTATAACAGATTCAGAACGACATAGGAAAAAACATTTGAATAACTTCATAATGAAAAGTACCTGACACATAAAATTCTGGCGACTTGAAGGTTGGTAAATCACTATATATTTCAAAATATCTCAAAACAGAAGGAAAACTAATAATATGTAACCTAAGGATTTATATCATAGACAAAACCAACCACCAGACTTGTAAATCATCGTTGAACACCCACCTGAATAATTTAAAAATTCGTCAAAACGAATGAAACATTCAGCACTTGGTCAAAAATAAAATATAAGAAAAACAAGTAAAACTTTCTTTGCGATTTATTATCACAACCTTCCCAACAGCAAGCACCCATATAAAACATTTTGTTTATTTTGGTCTTACTACCGTCAGCTTAAGAACAACAAAAAAGCGATATCAGTTACACTTTGCTACGTATTTTGATTACAACACAATAATAATAACAAAAAAACTAAGCCAGGTAAATTAATGATGTTAGGAAAAGTAAAATTAATTGAAATAAGTTGAAAATAAAAATATAAAATGAGTTAAGAAAATTTGTGGTGGAAATTGTTGAGTGATTAGATTTTATGTTTAGACTATTATTGTTTGTTGGTAGTTGGGGTAGTTAATTTGAAATGAGTTTAATGGATTGTTTTGTTAGATAAATGATTGTTGAATGATATTTAGAAATCATTATTTTGTGGGTTTTGACTAATGTGTTTTTATTGAATTTAATGGATATTCTATATTATGTAAATGTAGTATTTTTATTTTCAGAGAATGCAATAATAATATATACACCTTGAATCATCGTTCTAAATCAGAGGTTAAAGCGCTAGCCTTTTATATCGGAAGGATCGTTTTGAATTCTCAAGGGGGACCGATCTACTGTGTATTTTTTAGCAAATGTATTTTAAATCCGTATCGTAATCTCAAGTGGTTAATAAACCCGCTGGGATGGTTAAAAACGACACTGGTTGACGGGTATTAGTTTCTACAATGTGTGTTCATTATCGTTAGTAAAAGAAATTTATACAAATTAGTTTTTTTTTATTCTAAGTTAGGCATTTTGAGTGTTATTTATAATAAATTATTGATTAACGTTTCTGAATAGCCGAAGATACCATGCCAACTAGCTGGATTGGGATTAAGTTTGAATAAATTTGATTTCTCTAAGAAATTTATGGACGCTAACTTTAAAATTTTGAGGATTAAAGCTATCAGGAAAAACCCATGGGGGTAAGGCTTTCCAGAGATGAGTGACTCTGTTGAAAACATCTCGTTAAAAAGCAACAGTTCTACACCTTTTTATATAAACCGTAAAAGGATGGGCTACAATATTTGCACTGCTGTTAGTGCTAGTTCAGGTAAAATTGTTTTAATCTCTGAAGAAGTTCGTTCATCAATAATGTTTTTGTAGAAAATTGTCAGATCAGCAACATTTCGTCTATGCTGTAAAGAATCAAGCTCATTAGTAAGAGTTGAGTTGCCAATCAGTTTAATAGCTTTGCGCTGAAAGAATAATGGCACTTCAAATTACTATTATAAGCTCCACCCCATATGTGAGAACAGTACTCCATTCAGGGACCTATGAATGATTTGTAAATTAATAGAAGCTGTTCGCTATTAAAAAACTAACGACGTACTCCCAAAAGCCCAATTTTTAAACAGTGTTCTAGTTACTACTTTATACAACGTATTGAAAACGTGAAAAAACTACGTTATTATACCCACCCAGATCAAACACACCACAATGAAGTATTTACTTATCTCCATTTTGAAATATTCGTATTTACATTAAAATAATATTCTAGACAAAATTAACTAAAAATAAGTTCGGTGAAAATAATTTCAAATCGTTGTTTTTAAAAAACAATTGAATCAAAAATTTAACACAATAATAAATTAATTAGCAATAACAATTTTTTATTTCTAACTCTGTAACGACCAAAAAAATCTGTTCATTAGACATTTTCTTTTAAACCAGATAGTTCTCACAATATTCACACATTCATTTCGTACCATAAGATTCATTTCATAAATAATATTTGTCTATTTATGACGTTCCACTGTAATGCATATATTTCATTTCAAAATATTTAAATGTTTTCATATTTCCATGTATGATCAATAATTTTTTTTATTGTAAATTAAACATATTGTTTTTTCTTGTTTTGAACTAACCAAAATTTGTTGAACGTGATACAGGACTCCTCACACATTGCTATTTAGCGGGATAGCATCAGCACTCCAAAGTTTTGTAAATATTTTGAGCCCGGTGGCAACAAAGAAATTGTGTGAGATATATTTTTTTTAATTTTGTAAAACAGCTTTTTAAAAAATGTTTGGGAGCCGTCACGCGGGCACAAAACGAGATCGCTCTCACGTCTTGATCGCTAGATTTGAGTTTGACTCAGACATATTATTAAAAATTCTTCTCTTTTTTTTATAAATCGAACACAACAATTATACAATATTAAACAATATACAATTATAAATAAAGGACAAAAACACTTACGGGTTCTATTTCTGTTGATAGTTGATTAGCGGGTGTGCGATGTTCATCTTTTCTTATATTTCATTAAACAAAAAAATAGACTTTCCATAAATACCAGCGGTCCCTCTATTTTATTTTTTTTTTATTTAATCCAGGTAGTTACCTCAGTCTGAACAATAATTGATACCAAATTTCCCATCATATAACAATATCGATGAATAATCATATTTTCCAATCAAATAATAATATTGGTGAATACTTATGTCTTATACTTTCTCCTCGTGTAGCTGTTCCACGACTCACTAACGGAATTATTTTTTTTTGTTATATACAATTGCCACCTCAATAAAAGGCTTATAAAATTACAGCCTTTTTTTATATCAATTTTGGTCACCATGTGTTCATAAAGATCCACAATAAGGAACTCACTTTTAGGATTTCACTATTCAATATTTATTTATTATCTTAATAAAATATATATTTACGCAGCGTTTGGATTACTTGAACCAGTCTCTCGTTTGATAAATAAATCACCTAAATTTTCAACATGCATGACAACAATTTAGGTATCGTTTAGGATACCAAAGTATTGTTTGGGATGAATATATTTTGTTAAGTGATCTTTTGCGTGTCTAAGGGGAGCAGCAGCAATGTTGGTCTTTTGTTCTTAACTATGTTTGAAGGATTCAAAATTCTGGACTCAGCAAATCTCCCTAATAGTTCACCAGGGACTGTTGAACACTGTTTGCAGAATAAGTCAATATGATGTACACTAAAGATCTTTGATCGAGTATTTTATGACCACGTTTGTATTTTGTGTGTACTCTCAAAGTGATAAGCTCCAAAAATACTATTGCTTTCACATTGTATACTTTAAATGGTTGTGATATCGACTGGAGCCCTAAAATCAAATAAAGTGGTTGACGAAATCTCGAATAACCATGACATTGTGACTGATTTTAACAATGTTTTAAATCATCTCGGAAAACAATCGAGCATTGTTTAGAGGAATCAGCAGTTCATTCAGGTCCATATGGATTCGTTTGAACTTCTCAAGAGGCATTATAAATCTTCCAAGTGCAGATCAAGTTTGCCGATGAATCGTTGATTTTAGAACCAATATGAAACATGTTTAAGACCAATACTCTAAGTCTTCGTTCATATTTGGCCAGAGATATTTATAAGCTGTAACGACCAGCCCTTTTTCAATTCTTACTCCATATCAAAATAAAAAATTAATCAAAGGTAAAAACATTCGGAAAAGTGCCATCATTTAATTTGTAATTTTTGTTTGCATTAAAAATAAATTAATTAAAATAAAACTTACTCCGGAGCGACTTGAGTGAAACATAATATTTTTTTTTGTTTATGGTTGTAAAATCCAAATTCACTCAAAATATTTTTTAATAAATCAATTTTATTTAAAATAATCTTTTTACTACATGTTTCGAAATTCAAAATTTCATCGACAGACAATTTCGTACAATTTCCATTTCCTGTCGATGAAATTATGAATTTCGAAACGTATAGTAAAGATTATTTTAAATAAAATTGATTTATTAAAATATATTTTGAGTGAATTTGGATTTAACAATTATAAAAAAAAAAAAAAATTAGGTCATAATAATATTTACCAAATAACATAATATACAAAATGCGAAATTGTAACCTTTGATTTGCGTGTTGGAGGATGTAAGTAGCACTGTAAAGGTAAATTCAGACCTGGAAGAGTGTATAACAACTTACGTGAGGCAACAAGTTAATTGCATGATCGTATAACAAATTTTGTATACACATGTATGAGCTCACAAAAAAATGTTTATAATATTGAATGAGAGAATGTTTGATTTGTTGATTGACTTGTTGAGCTCATGTACGATTTTTAGCCTGAAGGCTTATTAACAAATATTGTTTTTATAGAAAACATGTTTATAATCTGGTTTTTCTTTTTTTTTTCATTTAATTGAAATAGTTTATTGAAATCATGTGATGGGAATGCAAAAAATATATATTAAAAAAGAAACAAAAATATAGAAATTCTTGTTTATTAAAACATCGATCAAGCTGCTCGATCGCACGTTATATACATTTCAATCAAAAGAATAACATTGTTATCAGTAGTGTATTGTGCCACAGATGTTTTTAATATAAAATATTTAACTTAATAATTGTAAGAGTCAAATGAGAGTTGTAAAATTTATCTATTCTTTGAAGTTAGCTACCTGTTAGCGGCATTATGTTTTGTGTATTAAAGTTTTAATTTGTTTTAACAATTACACCAATAAAACACAAATTTCAACATTTTATTGGGTATACAAATAAGATCTAACCGTTTTTGCACTTTATGGCGCTTGCAGCGCTAGTGCTTGTCACATGTTGTGGCGACACTATAGTTTGAAACGTCAATATATCGGTTGTTAAACGTAGTAACAAGCAATTGATTCAAGTGTAAACAAATTTCTTGGTTGTCGTGTTCAAAATATCGAAATACGTGCAAAATAATAGGAAGTTGCGGGAGGTTTTTTATTTTTTGATAAAGAAAAGTGCAGCGGAAGGACAAAGTTTGACCGCAGAAGTTCACGGGGAAAATTCACCGGCATGGTGAAAACTATAGACGAGCCCGGGCCGTCACCGCCAAAGTTGGATATTTATGGATTGAAGCTAATGGTCCAATTCGGTGGGACCAGCGAGGTATGGCTATAATGAGCTATTAAAAGCAGGTGAAAAAATCATGGCAAACGTTACCAACATCAACTAATACGTTTGAAGCAAGCCGTGGGCGAAAAACAGCCTAAATAGCACAATCGCAACGATAAGTTGAAATTTCATCGTGACAAATTCAGGCCATTCGTAGCTTTTTTAGTCAAAAGCGAGTGTGTGGAAGAGTGTATTTTTTAAGTATAAATTTTGTTTAAATTTTAGATTCACTTTCAAGAATGCGAATAATATTAGAAAAATAATTTTGTATGTTACGTAAATGAAATAAATGAATCACCAATTATAAATATTTTATTTCAATATATTTTAACAAAATTTTTTATTATTAATTTCCCTTTTTTATATTTATATTTTATAATTATTTACATACATTTCACAACTCCTATTTATTAAATATTTACCAAAATTGCCAATATCTTAATCCCCTTTGAGATGCTTATAGGTGCGCAATCACTAAATGAATAGAAAGAATTTTAATTAATTTCAATGTTGAATAGAGGAAATTTCCCCTTCATGATCTTCGTGATTTAAGGCTGCAA
>OY856186.1:103607857-103615357 GCA_963693315.1 Diogma glabrata | reverse complement strand
AATTCATATTTCTATCAAGTTATCGCTCGTCACAGGAATTAATTTAAATTCAATAAATATATTATTGCAAGTGTTTTACTTAGTCCGAGGTTTTATCATTCAAAACAGTCATCATTAGTAGCAAGATCGTGTGTTGTCCAGTCAAATTATCAGTCCCCTGGCAAGAATTTTCGTAAAAAGTATTTTAATTACAGGTAATTTTGTAATTTTATAGGTCGTGAATATGTATTGCCTTGGTATAGAATCCGGTTACTTTTTTTTTTAGATGTAATTTTGTCATTTTTAAGCGAAATACTGATAAATTATCAGTCCCCTGTTCTCAGTCCCCTGGAAGAGTTAAAAGCGGGCAAACTTAGATAAATGTTTATTTCGTATTTTGAGATAATATTGAGATAATTTTGAGTTAATTTAGGATTAAGAAGGATATTTTTTAATTTTGACTCTTGTATTTTTTGTTTTTTTTTTTTTGTTTTTTTTTTTGTTTTTTTTTTTTTTTTTAATTTGTGTATTATAATTTGTGTATTTTCTTCGATTCTGTATTTGTTTTGGTTTTTGTTTATAAACAAATAAAATAATAAACAAATAAAAAAAATACAGTCGAGGCGATTAAAATATCGGCTACAACGATAGATGTTTAAGATAAGTTGAATCTATACAATTTTAATATTTTCTTAAATCTAATTTATAAAATTTCATATATTGTTATTTTTTAGTTATTATCTTTACCGAAAAGCAAAGATGGGCAGCTGCTGTATTCACTAGACATTGCTCCATCCGATTACCATTTGTTTTGGTCCATTCAGTCAACCCTGACTGACCAGAACTTCCGCTCTTTTGATGATCGTAAAATCTGGGTCGATGACGTAGCATCCAGAGTTTTTCACTGACAAAATTCGTTTTTGACCTGAAAGATGGAAGAAGATTGTAGAATCAGATGAAAATTTCTTTGATTAAATAAAATTTTACTTTCTACATAAAAAAATTCTTTAAGTTTTTAGTTTAGTAAAAAAACGATTAGAATATACCCAATAATTAATTAAAAATAAAATTTTTTGTATTTTGTAAATGAGCGTGTTTGTTTTGGAAAGCGACTTCGAAGAAAGCAGAAAAATAGTTTGTTTCTAAAAATATGCATACTAACTCAAACATAAAGAATCAGAACAAAATGAAAAGATTTAAAATTTACAAAATACGGCAAGAACAAAAACGTTGAAAAACACGTGAAATCAGCAAAAAACATGCAATTTTGGAAATGAGGTTTTAGTTTTGTATATTTAGGTATTGGAATTCGTTGACATCAATAAAAAAAAATTTTTGCGTTTTTATTTTTTTTTTTAACCCTGTCTTAAGATACAGGGTGTTGAAAAATCAAGAAATTGCTCGACCCTGGTGTATTGAAATGGCTCTACAGTCAAAACTACCAAACGGATTTTAATGTTATATAGCTCAAAATGTAGGTATTGAATAGAGCTAATCAAAATAATAATTCACATTATATGACCTTGAACATTTTCTTTTAGAAAAATAACGGTAAAAAATTCAAATTCGATTTTCGAGAAATGCGTATTTTTAAAATTTTTTATTTTTTAATATGTGAAAGGTACATATGTTACTAACATTATATAAAAAATTCAGGAGGGGAAAATTTGTGGTTTTTTTTTATAAATTTTATTGCAACACGCCTTAAAATTTTTCATCATAAAATAAAGTGGAGTTAAAAAATTAAGTTTTTTTTGGATGTACATATATGTTTTTATAATAAATTTTTAATTTTAACTCAAAATAAATATTTTACACATTTTTTGTCATTTATTTAATTCTACATTACTAAATTCCGTAGAGTTAGAATAACGTCTAGATAAGATTGATCCATTATTTGTAGGAATGTATGATTGATATCCTCGTGTTTCAGGAATTGTTTTTAAATTGGCGTATCTTTCAGCTAGTCGATTTCGTTTTGCAATGTAACCTGCCTCCGTTACATAGAAAAAATGCATGTTATCTTGAAAATTGCTTGGAACTCCTGCCCAGTTATATAACTCAAGAGGTGTTGATATAGTTTTGTCGTATTCTTTCTTAAGACTCGCTCTAGCTTCTTTTCTTTTTATGTTCCTCCAAATCCATCACAAGGTCCTTTACCGTGCGATGTTGCATGAAAATGCCACTCACATGCTATTTTGTAGTCATTCAAATGCTGCAGGATCGTAATAAAATTCTTTTTATTTTTATATTGTGAAGCAGCGCCATCAAAAATATAAATAATTTTTGAAAATTTTTGAAATTTTGTTTTCAAAAAATCAATTAAGTTATCTATGAAGAGATTCACAGCAACGCTGTCATGACTAAGGCAATTCGATATTATAATGAAATTGGTATGTTGTAATTTTTCATATGCATCCGTGTAATGTATTACGAAAGGATGAATTGTTGCTCGTTTATTGTTCCAATGGCAACCTTGCGCTTCGTTTTGTATTACGAACGAGTAATTTTCGGCAAAATTGCAACTCACAAAAAATTCGCAAAACACACTACACAAAAAATTGGATTATTTAAATTTCTGATGGCGGTGCTTCACAATATAAAAATAAAAAGAATTTTTCTACGATCCTGTATCATTTGAATGACTAATAGCATGTGATGATGTGAGTGGCATTTTCATGCAACATCGCACGGTAAAGGACCTTGTGATGGAATTGGAGGAACAGTAAAAAGAAAAGAAGCTAGACCAAGTCTTAAGAAAGAATACGACAAAGTTATATCAACACCTCTGGAGTTATATAACTGGGCAGCAGCTCCAGGCAATTTTCAAGGTAACATGCATTTTTTCTATGTAACGGAGGCAGTTTTTTTTTTTAATAAAATGTGTTGTGTAATAGGGTTTAGAATATGTGTCACAACAACACATAAATACCTTTTAAGACCTAGGTCTAGACCTGGGTCCCACAACAACTGGCGTTCTAAGGTGTAGATTAACGCTTTTTTTAAATATCTGCGGGTTGAAGCCACCTGAGACTAAGTGATCCGGCAAACTATTCCATTTGTACGCAGTTCGGACAAACAAGTCTCTCTGCGATCTGCCAGTATGACAGCGCGGGATCTTTACCGTTTCACCGGTTGCGGCAGCCGATTGCCGGGTGGAACGGGGGTAAGAATAAGTTTGAGGCATAATGCCGTTGATTTCATCTGAGCACTGCTGATGACGATATTTGCAAAAAACAACGAGGTCAGCAACAGTGCGACGATGTTGTAGAGAATCAAGTTTTGATGTCAAAGTTCGATCACCCACAATTCGTATAGCCCGCTTTTGTACAGAGTCCAAGAGGGCCAAGATGGAAACAGAGGCAGCACCGCAAACTTGTCAGCAGTACTCCATACAGGGACGAATATAGGACTTATAAACATGGAGCAATTGGTATGGAGTGTAACATTTTTTGCATCTATTTAGGAGGCCTAGTTTTTTAGACGCGCTTTTTGCCATCGCCATTACATGATCGTTCCAGAGTAGGTCGTTTGAAACTGTGACACCCAATAAACGAATGTTTTTACATTCACCTATTGGTTCATCCATTGGTTACATTGCAAAACGAAATCAACTAGCTGATAGATACGCATTTTTAAAAACAATTCCTGGAACACGAGGATATCACTCATACATTCCTACAAATGATAGATCAATCTTAGCTAGACGTTATTCTAACTCTACCGAATTTAGTAATGTAAAATTAAATAAATGATAAAAAATGTGTAAAATATTTATTTTGAGTTAAAATTAAAAATTTATTATAAAAACATATATGTAAATCCCAAAAAAACAGTTAAGTTTTTAGCTCCACTTTTTTTTATGATGAAAAATTTTAAGGCGTGTTGCAATAAAATTAATAAAAAAAAACAAAAAATTTTCCCCTCCTGGATTTTTTATATAATGTTAGTAACATATGTACCTTTCACATATTAAAAAATAAAAAATTTTAAAAATACGCATTTCTCGAAAATCGAATTTGAATTTTTTACCGTTATTTTTCTAAAAGAAAATGTTCAAGGTCATATAATGTGAATTATTATTTTGATTAGCTCTATTCAATACCTACATTTTGAGCTATATAACATTAAAATCAGTCTGGTAGTTTTGACTGTAGAGCCATTTCAATACACCAGGGTCGAGCAATTTCTTGATTTTTCAACACCCTGTATCTTAAGACAGGGTTAAAAAAAAAAAAACGCAGAAAATTTTTTATTATTGATGTCAACGAATTCCACACTCAAAAAAAAAACTAGGTGAAACTAACAAAATTCTACATACGTTTTACAATTTTTTTATAAATATACAACACACAAAAATTTTTGTTAAATTTACATTTTTACAATAAATATTGTAGATATACAAAAAATTATTTGTAAACACTACAAATTATTTTACTAACATCCAGCAAAAGATTGTAAGCTTTATAATTAAATTGTAAAAATGCCCGAAACATTTTTGATTTTATTAAATGTTTTGTAAAATCCTCAAAATTAATTTTTATTTGCACAGAAGTTTTAGAAAAATAGCAAATTTTTTTATTTGGTCAACAAAAGACATTTATGGATTTAATATTTTTTTTTGTAAAACAGTCATTCATATATATATTAGTTCTTCGTTAATAAATAAAACACAATTTTTTGCTAACATTTATTTTATTTTTTTTTTTATTATATTATAATTTTTATTATATATTTTTTATGTTATATTTTTATTTTGAAATATCTGCAATATTTAAAAAAACAAATTTAAAACATATTAATACGTTATCACAGCCTAAGCTTTCTAACTGAGGTAGCACTGTAAAATCAATTTCAGCATCTAAAAAAACATTAAAAAAGTTGTGATATCTTTATACTTTATGCTGGCTGTCACCGATTACGTAGGTTTTGAAATATGTTATAGATCTGATCCAATTCAGTTCATCCATTATCTCTAAGAGTCAATTTCAATATCTACGCTATCGGTAAGTGACCTATTAATATCGAAATATGTAAAATTTCTCACCTGTGCATAGAGTATGTCTTCTAAATTTATCATATATGTATTTTTACTATCACTATTTATCATGAATAAACATTGCTAATTAATCACAATTTTAAAAAATATCTGCGAATTTTTACTCTGCAGACAACCAAATTGAAACTGAAATTGTTTAATACCAATTTTGGTTATATACATAATTTCAATTTATGAAAATTTATAAAAGCATTTGTAAAAGCAAAGTTTTTTTTTGTAAAAAATGTGTTTGTTTTTTTTAAATCTTTGTAAAGTTTAAAAAAAATCGAAAATATTCGTATTAAGTTTGACAATAAAAATTGTAGAATGTCATTTTTCTGTTGACAAAATTTTACAAAATTTTGTACAATTGAATTTTATTTTATTATGGATAAGTGAGATATGATTTAAAATTTAAAAAAATCAACATAAACCTTAACAATATTTTTGTTAAAAGAATGAAAAAAATTTGTATCTTGAAATATTTATGATTTTGTACATTTGTAATCCAAATCACAAAAACAATTGGTTGGTTTACAATTTTTTTTTCAGTTTTAAAAAAGTCAAATAGACTATACAAAATTTTTTATCAAGTTTAGCATTTTTTGGCAAATTCACAAAAAAATTTTGTTAGCACTTTTACAAAACGATTTTGTGAATCTAACCGGGCAAATTTTTTTGAGTGCAATACCTAAATATACAAAACTAAAACCTCATTTCCAAAATTGCATGTTTTTTGCTGATTTCACGTGTTTTTCACCAAACAATCAAGAAAAATATAAATTTATAATTAAATTGTATAAAATATTAGAATTAAATTATAGTTCTTCATTCAAAATGACTGCCTTATTGCTTTTTATATTTTAAATTCTTCCATTGAATTCATAAGAGGACCTTTGCTACAAAAACGTAACACTTATCTGTTGATGAATTTTCTACATGTTTGGCAAATATATAATTTATTACAGGAATCACAATTTATTTGATAAATGCCAGAGCATTTTTCTAGATTAGGTGTTTCTATAGTATTAAAATGTTTAATGACATTACAGTTTTTTTAATTGAAGCATCAAGGGATAATTGTGAAGAGCATGTGAAATTGGATGATTTAATTACAATTGATTACTATGTGAATGATCGTCATAATGTTTTAGCTTTCGATTATGTTCATCTTTGGTATATCATTGAATACAGAACATTACATTTTACAAAGCATCAATGGATGACTCTACAGATTGTTGCATTGTTGCATTGGTGATTTTGGAAATATAATTTGGGTTGGCCTGCAATTAACATTTTTCCTCAAGACTGGTTTTGGAAACACATTATTCATTAATGTAAGCTTTTGAAGTAGTTTATTTACTTTTTACTTGTTTTTTTTTTTAATTTTTTTATCCACAACTGATTTATTTGTGGTTTATATGTAGTTTTGTTATAAGAGATCTCTCTGGTAAAGATTCACTTACGTAGAGATCCGCTTATTTATTTATTTTTCATTTATTCGTGTTAATAACAGTTCAATGTTACAAAGCGGTGAGTTTTTTCGAAGCTCGAATTCGTGGGTACAAGAAGTCAACAACTGAGCATTCACTTAAAATAATATAATGTAACAGATAATTGAATATCCCATGAATTCTGTGCCCCAAAATCAGTAAGGTCTACAAATCTACTCTTAACTGAATGATTTACATGTTTATATATCTAGAAAGATGCTAATATAATAATAATAATACCAACTTAATTACTAAATTAAATATGTAAAAGTTTCAAAAATATAACCAACATGAAAACTTTAAGCCTTTCTCACCATCATTCAACAACTCATCAAATTTTTTTTTATTATAAAAAATGAACGAGTAAATTGAAATTAACCATTTGAAAACATAACAACAACTTCTTCAGAAATAAATGTAATAAATGTTAACGTGAGATTGTATATACACATAAGACACCAACAACAATGAAATCACATCAAACATTATTTTTTTAACGTAATCCATAATATATTACAGAAGAATCATTAATCATTTCATGTCCAAATATAAAATATGTAGAGCTTCTGAATTAAAATCAAATACTTAAATTATATAAAATGAAATAAAGTAAATGAAACCAAAATAACATGATTCAAAAGACATCCATCATTTTGTTTTTTGACGTTTTCAAAAATTTAAGGCAAGAAAAGAATTGAAAAATGGAAACACAAACATATTGGAAACAGGAAACAAAAACGCATTTGTTGTTGGAAGTGGTGTAAGCATAACTTAAAACGAGGTAGCGAATGCTTTTCATATCTTACAGTTGTTTTGAAAGCATACTATAGTCATTGTCACATGACAATAGTATGCTAGATACCGAGGTGCAATGTTAGGTAGATTTCATATAAAAATCTACCTATTGCAGCGTGC
Organism: Diogma glabrata; assembly: GCA_963693315.1. Classification (NCBI taxonomy): domain Eukaryota; kingdom Metazoa; phylum Arthropoda; class Insecta; order Diptera; family Cylindrotomidae; genus Diogma; species Diogma glabrata. Next base: position 103,607,932 of record OY856186.1, on the reverse strand, counting down.
TTCAACTCGGAATTCGGAAAATTTTGGTGCCAAACGACTATATATGATAAGCGGAGACGGAAAATCAAAATGAAA